>PVKE010051131.1:0-10735 GCA_004027555.1 Craseonycteris thonglongyai
GTTGAAACAACACTTTCCTGTCACAATTTTTTCTTAATGTCCGAATCTCTCCAATTGGTGCCTTGGAGATTGGGGGATGCTGGAGACAGGAGCAGGGAAGCCCTTCCTGACACTAAGGGTCCTCGAACTTCACGGTGCAAGGCTGTAGTTAGTCACTAGCCACATGTGGCTGCATACATGTCAATTCTCTTCATCAACTAAAATCACGTAAAATTAAACATTCATCTCTACCGTCTCACTAGCTGCATTTCAGATACTGAACAGCCACACATGGCTATCGGGTACCATATCAAACAGCAGAGTTATGACACTTCTTTCATCCACAGAAAGTTCTGTTGGACAGCAGTGCACTAGAATGAGACCCACTGATCAGCGTGGTGGCCATTTGGAGGTTGCTTTTGAAAATAGTAATAAATTACCAACCAACACAGGGTCATTGTTTTGGTCAGCACAAGCATTATCTACGTAGAGTTGGAACTATTTAGCTGGAAGATGAGGGAGAAACATGGGCAGTAGTTTCTGGTCCACACTCTAGCCCTCATTCTTAGTGGAGCATGATAGAAGGAGAGAGAGTCACAGGAGGCTGAGGTTGACATTTGGGAATTTCCTTGAAGGATCTTAAAGGGCAAGCACAGGGATTAAGAGAAAGAACTCCGCAGTCAGACCAAAGGTAATGAATTCACTTGGCCACTTACAAAGAAAGCTCTGTCATCTTGGGGAAGTTAACCTTTCTGGGACTCAGTTTCCTCTTTCAGGATAATATTAGTACCTACGTCAGGGCATTTCCACTTTCGGGTGCCCCCTCTCATTAGAGAGCTTCTATTTCTTTCCTTTAGTAATAAACTTTGCTGCTTCACCTTAAAAAAAAAAAAATAAATAAAATATATATATATATATATATATATATATATATTAGTACCTACTTTATAGATTATTGTGAGAATTAAATGAGTTATTGCACAACATAGAACTCTTAGTGAGTGTTCAATATATGGTAGCTGTTTGTATTATTATCACAACTTGTTCAAATGAGAAATTCCATTATAAAAGTCATTCTTTGAATAACAGGTTAAAAAATATGAAACATCAGAAAACTGATTTAAAAAATATCTCCCAAATAAAAGCACAATAGTAAAACTGGAAACCATGAGGAGGTGGTGTCTGGTTAGGATTCAGAACCACTAAATATTCCAAATTCCCCATTCTTGAGTTTCTTTGATCCGTCTCTCAAAGGCTGGAGGTTGCCTTCAAGTGATGTTTTAAAGGAAAGAATATTCTGAGTTTTTTCCTAGTTGGAAAAGTCTGTAAATTGCCACATATAAATGACAACTTGGCTGAGCATTAAATTCGTGAGACTCAAATCATTCTTTTTGAACTTGGATGAACTTTGCACCATGGTTTTCTTACATTCAGCATTTCAGAGCAATCTAGCCTCAATTAAGGTATCCATTGAGGTTGCCTTATTTTGAGTTCCCCCAGGATTAAACTCTAAAGCAAGGATTCTGCTGCAAGTAGTTTATTTGGGAGGTGAAGGTGTGGGGGTTGAAGAGGCAAGATAGGGAAGGAAGATCACCAGTAAAGGGTGCATTATTAAGATATCACTGTATACATCTAAAGCATAATCACGTAGGATTAATTCTGGAAGTCAGTGAAAATCACATTTCTCAAAGTTACCCTCTCAGGAAAGTGAGGGAGCCAGGGTATTTAGACCCCTTATCCTGTCTTTCACTGGTTAAACACATCTCCTGAGTTTTTTCAATTCCCCAGCATCTGCAAAGGCAGGCAAAGTGGCTATTGGGTCAGATAGAGGCCTGATGAACAGAATCTTGAGTTGGGAGTTGGAAGTCTAGCTGCCTACGCTTAAGTGGTTAGGATGACAACATAGATGCAGAGACCAACTGTGTCAGCCACAGAGAATAACCCGTATCTCCTGTAGGGGTGCCTAATGCTTGAATGAGTATACAATATAACACATAGATGATGTATTATAGAATTGTACACTTGAAACCTATAGAATCTTGCTTACCAATATCACCCCAACAAATTTAACAAATAAATTTAAAAAATGAATAAATGATTGATTGTAATTCCACAGGTTTTTCTCTAGTCTTTTTTGCCCCTTTCACTTTTTCTGGATCTCACTTTCTCTAGTTTTTCGCTCTTATTCTCTCATCTCTTTTGTTGAGGTTCTCTCTTCTCTTTAAGTTTTCTTTCCTTTTTTTCTTTTTTTCCTTTCTTTGAAGTTTTGCCTGGATTAGCTCCTTTAGCACATCAACTTAGTCCTGAAAAAATTTTCTTTAATTTTATCTTTGTTTATTTCTTCAGCACTGGTAGTTTTCTCTTGTTTTCCTGGAATAGCTATACTTCCTAAGTTCTAGCTGTGTGTTCTGTCCTTTGTATCATATTACCTCATCATTTTTATCTCTTTTTTCCTTTGCATTAAGAGTCAATTTTCTGGTTTGTCTTTCATATCACTGATTTTATTTTTAACAGTGTCAAATTTGCTTTTTTACTGTCTCTAAATTAGATCTTATTTTGCCATTGCAAGCTTGGTTATCTTGAAATTCTTCCTTATGGTGTGTAGCTCAATTTCCATGTCAATCTGTATTTCTGTATTTCTGCTACTGTTTCATAGAGACCATGGCTTCTCCAGTTCTATTGAAAATATTGAAGAGTTTTTAAAAAATTTGTTCTTGTCCTTATAGTAAATCATTTTTATATTTTCTTATCCTCGTAGTCTTAGAATAATGTTCTTTTCTTTCTAAAGTTATTTTCTATCATCTGTACGTATATTTTTTCTTCTTACTTAACCTCAAAGAAGGCCAAATTAACCCAGATCAACCACTTGCCAAACAACGAAGTGTGTGGCTTTCCCCCTGATTCTATTTGCTGTCTATTGTTGGCTGAAATCTAACTAGGAGGGTATGTTGATGCTTATAACTCCCAGCCCTGGTTCACTGTTGAACTGGCCTTCTTCTAGTGAATTTTTAAAGGGCCAAAGAATGATCGTTCCATACTCTGGGTGCCTAGCTGTCTTTTCCTCTGAACCCATAAAGTAGAGGAAAACTTACTCTGGCAAGCACGTGCCCAAACCAAAACTATTTGTATTCCCACCATTGTACATATTGTTTTCCTTGTAGGGGCTATACTTTCCAGAACGCAGTTTGCATTATGAGTTCCACCTACTTGCATATATGAGGGCTGTCACAAAAAAATCCAGCCGTTGTCAATACAAGGAGAACTGGTACATGGCTGGATACTTTCTGGACAGCCCTCATATATACTTAAAACTTTCAGTTTCTTTATGGATGTAGAAATAAGAGGAATGATGGGAATAACTGAGTCATATATAGTAATTATGAATTCAAGTTCTATGGTTAGACTGGGTTTAAATCCCAGTTTGCTATTAATTTGCTATAAGGCCTTGGTAAAGTTAGTAACTTTGTCTCTGTTTCCTGAGCTTTGCAATAAAGGTAATAACGAAGTACCCATTTCACTGATTTGTTGTGAGTATTAAAGACATTAACATAAAACATGAAGTTTGACATAGTGCCTACTACCAAGTCCCTATGTAGTATCACCTGTGTGATGGGAGATATGACCACCATGTTTTTGGTATGAGTAGTTAGAAATGAGGGAGAAGGTAGTGAGGGAGAAATGAAAAATTTTCTAATCTACTTTTAGGGAAATGGGGCTGCTCTAGGTCATGAAGTGTGGTTAGTATGGTAGCCATTGATTGCTTTTCCATCTCTATTTCCATCAGCCTTAAATTAGTAGAAATCCTAATTTGTAGGATTAGAATTCTGACCACAGGTCATTTGATAGACTTTAGTTTTGGTTCTATGGTGAGGATTTTTTTTCTTTTTTACCTGCCCATCTATCAAATTGCTCATACCCTGCCTTCTTTCTTTCTTCTTTTTTAAATATTTATTTTATTGTTTTTGACAGAAACAGAGATAGAAACAGACAGAAACAGAGAGAGACAGAGAGAAGGAGAAGGCCCAGAGCAGTCTCCATAGTTGTGCGTCATCAGTTTTTGACATGGTTTCATTCCACACAGGTGGGCGAGGGCCACGCAGGGCAGGAACTGGGCTGGGGGCCTCCTGCATGGGAGGCACACCTCCTCAAGCCAAGGGCTGAACCGGGGCGTGAGACCCAAACTGGGGGACTCCTGCATGGGAAGCACACCTTAGTTCAGCATATGGGTCCACACAGTCTGGGGTTGGGATTCGATTTTGGTCCCCAGGGCTGCAAAGTGAGTGCTTAACCCACTGAGCCATCCCGGCTTCCCCTATCCTGCCTCATTTCAAGTAACAAAGAAGAGGCTATGGGAAGTATGGAGTGGTCTAGCAGCAGCCCTTACCCATGTAGTGTGAGAGGAAGCCACCCTTCCCACCAAATCTCAATTTGGGAGTGTAGGACTTTGGCTATCTGGCCACATGGGGAATGCAGATGTTAGCATGAGTTCAGAATGGGCTCTGGTGCTATGCCATAATTCTGTTATGCTTAGCTAAAAGGGGAGCAAGTCTTCGGCTGATTTATGAAGTATTCAGGAGAGTCTGGCATATAGGAAGTGCTATAAGTGGTTTTTTTTTAAATTAAACAACTATATGAGGTATTATTATTATTATACCCAATTTGCAGATGAGAAATGTGATGTAATATAATGTGCCCAAGGTCACACATCTAGTAGAAGGTTTTCTACTGGGTCTGACCTCAGGTAGTTTGGTTCTTGAGTTCCCATCCTTGACCACTTGATAATTGCAACACTTGACAACCATTTGGGATTCTTCCTTAGACTTCCTCGAGACCACGTTGCTCATCCCAAATGAAAAACAAATGAAGAGAGTTGATTTTGTTCCCTTCAAACAAGGTTTACCAGGTAATGTTCTCAGGTCTTGATGCTACTGTTAGTAGTGTCATCTTCTAATCCCAAAATACCAACTCTCCACTTCTCCTAAGGCAAGTTGGGTAACTGGTGTTCCCTGGAGCAGGATAAAAAGTACATATGCCGTAACCCCTCCGTAAAGGTTCATGAAGTATATGAGACTATATTTTTTTCTCCTAATGTACCTGTGGATGTATTCCTTCTTTAGGTATCATTAATATTCTGAGCACCTTAAATCAATTTCTTTGTACTTGGGTAGAGATTTTGTGTATGGAATTCACGGGAGCCTTAGCCACTCTCTCTCCCACTTTTAAGGTGTAGCTGCACCACCATTCGATGCTTATGCAGGTAAAATGTCAGCACAGGTCAGAAAGGCCTCTCTATGGAGACATCTGCTCCCTCAAGCCCCATGAGTAATGGCTGGCCATGGAGTGAGTGGGAGAAATATCTGCTCAGCACACAGAATTCAACTGCTGTGCAGGCAGAACCAGGCCACTGGGAGAGACGGAGCAGACCAGCGACAACGGGGCTGCAGGTGGCCAGAGGCAGCATTCTAGCAAACCGCTTCTCTCTGCCTAACTCCTTCCCTAATAGGAGTAGAATCCATGCTGTGATAGGTGAGATAGCATGCAGGCAGATTGTCCACCAGATGGTACAATCTTCTATTTAAGAAATATTTGAAAGGGCAACAAAATACAGCAGAAACCATCCGATAGTCCACATGGCTAATGCAAAATTAGCCAACATGACGGCGGCGGCAATCGTGGGGTGTTGTGGGGTGAGATCTAAGAAAGGCTAAGGGGAGACAAGCGTTGCGATGGATGGCAGGGCAGAGGTCAGTAGAGTCTGAGATACTTCTCCACCATTGCACTGGGGGGCCTTATTGTGCTTTTATGAACCCCAAACCGTAAGCTGTGTTTGAGCAACTGTCAAGACCAAGGGGGATGGGCACAACCACGGTGACGCAGCCTGCCCGGTGTCTCATGAGCCAGGGACGTCTCTCGTGTTCTCACTTTGGCTACAGTGGAACTTTGCTTGTCATTGCTATTCTGTGGCTCCTTTCCGATTTCTGTATCTGTCTATTGGCCTTTCCTTGCTGAGGTTTCCTTAGGGCATATTTGTATAAAACTCTATGCCTCACCTTTCACATTACCATGGCTTTTAATGGAACTTTTATTTTGTTCCAGACACTATGCCATACACTCTGTCTAATACAGTACAGTCTCCATTCACCAGAACTCAGGCAACCGGCACTCTCAAGCAACCAGCAAAAAACCCACAGCAATAATACTACGTTAGTCTAGCGTGGGTGCTAGTCAATGGGGCATCTACTTGCATTTTTCCGGCATCTACCAATCCCTATGGGTGCTGCTCAACATACTGTTAATACTCCGTGAGTTCTTAATATATGTTAGGTACTGGTTGGTATGATTTACATATTGTTTTATTTAATCCCTACAACAAACTAATGAGGCAAGTACTGTTGTTATCATTTTAATTTTACACCTGAGGAAACATAGGCCTGGAGATCTTAAATGACTTGCCCAAGGTTCCTTGGCTATTAAGAGGGAGAATTTGTCTACTCCAAAGTCAGTGCTTTAAACACTAGGCTCCACTGCCTCTGATACATACATTTTCTGTTTTCATCCTATGACCACCCTATGAAGTTATTGTCATTATTTCTAATGTATAGAGAGTTAAAGAAATGCCCTGGGGTGATGTGTCTGTGGTCAAGTCTGTCTGACTCCACAGCCCGTGACCGGCCACCACGCTAGACCACCTCTTCTCCGTCAGCTTCTCCAGGCTCCATGCTTTCTCTGACTAGCCTTACAGCCTACCATCCTTGAAACCTCAGGGACATAGTAACGTTGCCTTTAGTTACCTTCCAATTCTATTTCTTCCTCTTTCAGCGTATTCCCTTCTTCCTCCTTCTTTCTTCATTCCTGTTGTTACCGGTCTTTCCGGAAGAGCTCTCTTGTCCTTCACAGCGTTATTAAAATGTTTGCCTCCTCCCTTCCCTCAATGGTGTGCTGCCCTGCATTGTGTCATGACTTCCGGTCATGAGCCTTCTGGGCATACACTGCCACCCTATCTCCTAGAGGTGGCTGGGTTGTACAATGGCCCTGAAAACTACAAAAGAAGAGACATATGTGTGTCTGTAGGTGTACTTCCACTCACCACAGTGTAAAAATGTAAAGCTGGGCTTCTTTTCCAGTAAAATGTAGAAACACACTTATAAGGATGAAACGATAATACAAGATGACTATCATCGCTTTTGTAATGGGCTCTATGGAGTGAGCTGATGTCTTTAGGGGCAGCTATCTTCCCAATGAACTCTTCTTTCTGACCACCCTAGAGAGGATGTGGGGTGTCTGGATGTTTCATTTTTGGAATGCAATAAGGCTTCCTTATGCATAAAGGATGCATTTCTGGGACTCGTAACAGATAATAGAACAGAAATGGGGTTGACTAACCTATTGACCTGGTATCACAAGAGCAGAAAGAAATAAACACTGAACAGACCCTTGTGTTTTCTATCCTCCCACCCAGGGCTCGGTGTGTTCTTGGGCCTGGGTCTTCTTCTGTTTTCCCCTCTGGAGGGGTCCAGTATCAAGCAGCTTTGTGTTAATTAACTCAGTATGTGGCACATAAAGGCCTGACAGCAGACAGCTAATGTTTTGGATGTGCACACAGGTTAAGAATTAGCTCAGTTCCAAAGGATGACTTAACGTTGCCACAGTCCAGTTGACACTTGGTGATCCAAGGCAAATTTCGGGTTCTGGGTAATCTTCCTTCTGCCACCATCATGCCTGTGGGATTCCACTCCTCACTCTCAGCTCATAGAAGTTCAGACAGAACAAACCAATTTTAACATTTTGATTCAACCTCAAGAAAATCAGGAAGACACATCTGACAATTGCCAATAGAAGCCATGACCACCCATACAAAGTCCCTGTAAGACATGGGGGTTATGGGTATCAACACTTGTTTCACCCACTATGACATTTTTTTTTAATATATATATATATATATATTTATTTATTTATTTTTGAGAGAGAGAGAGAGAGAGAGAGACACAGAGACAGAGAGAGAACTGAACTGGGGGAGCTCCCAGTTCAGCATATGGGTCCGCACGGGCCGGGGCCGGGATTCAATCCCCGGTCCCCGATGCTGCAAAGTGAGCGCTCAACCCACCGAGCCATCCCGGCCTCCCCCACTATGACATTTTTATAGAATGTATTTAAAATGTATACAAGTACATAATATACAAAATAAACTTACAAGGCAATTTCACGTATAAGGCAGCCCCAAAGCCAAATTCCTTAGGGTAGGTACGTGGAGAGAAACCAGTGTGGTATGGAAATCCTTTGGCCTGATTTCTAGCATTTCCAAGGGTTGAGGAATGCCAGGTTTGCAAACGGGCCACTCACAGCCACATCTGGCCTCTTGACATGCTTAATTTGGCGTTGTGAAGTGGTCTTAAAAACTTATAATTGAAATTGTGGGAAAGTCTTCTTTTCTTTTTAATTTGCATGTCTGGGTTTTCCTGTTATACCTGTGGGCCTTTGTGATAAAAATTAATAGGAGGTGAGCAACAACCATCCGTCCGTTGATGGGGTACACACACCACCATGACAACTTCCGCCCACGTGCACCATGTTTGAATGCCAGTTCCTGAACCTCAAACTTTGCCTTCTTGCTGTCCTGCCAACACTGTTGGCTAAGTTTCTTGCTTCATTCCTGAGAGTGTCTTGCCCATTTTGCTCAAGGTGCGCCATGCAGTAAGACACATCAGGTGGAGTCGGGCAGGGTCCACCTTCGACTCCCTTTTTATTTAGCTTTTACAAAGTGGAGTCCTCATTAATACTGACTGGTGGCCTGGAAGTCACCTGGTGAGTTCCTTTTAAGATGTCAAAAACAAACAGGCATATATAAAATATGTGGGAAGACTGACAAATTTAGCCATTCGGCACGGCATTTAAAAATGGATATAGCAACATTTTCAATGTACTCTTTCAAATGTCATGACAGCTGTCCAAATTTATAATTTTAAAATATATTTTATGTTATCACATACATTTGCTATACACTGTATCAAATATATGACTAATATGTGAAAACAAATATGTTTGCCACTCGGCTGACTCATACTTCCTTGGGATGCTGGAGACTACTTGAAGGATCAACTAAAAGCCCCACTGAGGCAGGAATGAGAGGCCCAACGCTAGCGTATCTCCCCCAGGGATCTGGTTAGGGATCAGCTGCTGTTTCCCCTCGGGATGGAAGGCATGTGTCACACAGTAGCACAGTATCATCAGGGTCCAAATAAAAAAAAAGACGTGTCTTAGCTTAAAGAACTGGACGTAGTTCTTTAAACCATTCATACATGCATGCATCCATTCATTCATCTACTCATTCATTCAGCGAGTATTTCCAGAACACCTACTATGTGACAACTATTATGTTTGGTGTTGTGAAAGGGTATACATATGTGGACAAAATTTCCTGTTTTGGTTTTTTTAAAAGAGCTGTATTACTTTTCCAGGGCTGCCACAACAAAAAGTCGTAGACTAGGGGTTTTCACAACAGGAATGCATTGCTTCACGGTTCTGGAGACCAGAAGCCTGCTATTACGGCGTCAGGAGCTTGGCTCCTTCTGAGGACAGTGAGGTGAGGACCTGTCCCAGGCCTCTCACTTTGACTTGTTGATGGCTGTCTCTTCTCTGTGTCTTCATATCGTCTTCCCTCTGTGTCTGTGTCCAAATCTCCTCTTTTTTAAAAATGAGTACACCAGTCTTATTGAATTAGGGCCACCTTAATGACCTCTGTAAAGTCCCTATCTTCAAATAATCTGAGGTCCTTGGGTTTTGGACTTCAATGTAAATCTCTAGGGAGGGTGGGTACGCCATTCAGCTCATAACAGGAGCTTATAAACTAACTTTTTCTGAGCTATACGTCTGAATACTTTTACTCTATTCACTGGTCCTAATGCTTTTGCTAGCAAAGGGGTTTATCTTTCACCATTGTTATTGGCCACTCCATTTATTCCTAAACTATGATGGCTTAGATCAGGGATTCCCAACCCCGTGCCCGTGGGCACCATGGCGCCTGTGGCCCGATTTGTGTGCGCCCACCATTATGTGGCTGCATCAGAAGTTTTTCATAAACACTAAGTAAAACTATCATTTATTTTTATACATTTGTTAGAATTTTAAAATATTGTTTGAGTATCTACACAGGTTTATTATATTCGTGGGTATGTGTGCGATCTCGTATGTATAAGTGTTTCCCTAGCTGTCGCCTTTGTACATGTCGCGTCTTGTGTAGCCGCTGCGCTCTTTACACTCTCCTCCCCCCAACCGGGAGACGCCAAGTTGCCATTTGGATTGCGGTTGCTGGACTGATCGGGTCGTGACGGTGAGCTAGGATCACAGTGTTTTGATATATTCGATTTTAAATGAACTAAAAGCGAGGTAGGTCATCTATTATTATGGTGGCAATTTGATACGATATTGTAGTTCTATAACTATTTTTATTTTTATTTTTTTAGTCCTAAAATGAGTGGACCAAATAAGAGAAAACGAACCTATAATTTTAACACAGACTGGGAGGAATCATATTGTTTCATTCATTTAAAAGGTAAATGTGTTTGCCTGTTGTGTGGCAGTAGTATTGCAGTGCCGAAAAAACATAATGTTGAACGTCACTTTCAGACAAGTCATACCACTTTTGATACGAATTATCCACTTACATCTGAAGTAAGAAAGAAAAAAATAAATCAACTAAAATGAAGTTTAACTACTCAACAGACTGTTTTCACTAGACATGTGGAAAAATCTAAAAAGG
>PVKE010051132.1:0-10615 GCA_004027555.1 Craseonycteris thonglongyai
TCCTCCCGGGGGAACCTCCACAGCTGAGACGTCCCTCCTGGCTGTCACCTGCCACACGGGGGCCTGGGGCCTGTGTCACGTCTCCACCCCCCACCAGTCCCCACGTGGCTGCTGCTTTGTGTCCTTAGTTGTAAAAGTTGCTCAGCTGGACCTCAGACTGTTCTCCAGGCTGGTTGTCCTGTAACTCGGTTGTCATTTTCATGTGCTCATGGTGTTTATCTGCTGCACCATCTTAGATCCCTTAGGCCGGTCTCCTGCGTTTTCTGTCTTTCTTCCAAAGAAGAAACTGGCTCCCAACGATATTCCAGAAAACTGTATTAAAAATTTTGCACTTTGCGGAGCACCTCATCTTGTATTCCACTGGATTTCACTATCATAGTTTTGTCAACCAATCTCCTGTTTGGACTTTTAGGTAAGTTCCTAATGCTTTGCAGTTGCACATAGTGTTGCAATAAATTTTTCATTTTGTGGAAAGTGTCTTAACAATAAATTCCTAGAAGTGAGTTGCTGGGTCAAAGGGTAAAAAGCATATGTAGGTTGTTTTGTTTTGTTGTGTTTTTCGAATTGTGGTTAAAAAAGAAATTACGTGATTCTACTTTGTTCCTATGAATTTGATTAGATATAACCTGGCGTCAGTGGAATCATGCAGCAGGCATCTTATTGGGTGATTGGCTCCTTTCACTTAGCATCATGTTTTCAACTTCCGTTCGTGTTGTAGCAAGTACCAGAATTTCATTTGTTTTCTGGCTGAATAGTGTTCCATCGTATGGATGCACCACTTTCTGTTTATCCACTTACGTATCAACGGATTCTTGGATTGCTTCCACCTCTTGGCTGTTGGGAACAGTATTGCCGTGAACACAGTGAGCAGAAATCTCTTTGGTGCCCCGTTTTCATTTCTGTTGGTTATATGCCGGATCGTGCGCTATCCCACCGTGTGTGCTTTAGGAAGCTCCGCACTGCTCTCTGCAGCGGCCGCCCTGCTCCGCAGTCGCATCAGGGTCTCAGCGGCTCTGACCTCGTCTCTGTGTAGTTTCTTAATCACCGTGGCTCACATTGCTAAACAGCTTGAACTTCCCCCTCCATTCAGCAGGTGTCAGGCCTGTCCATCAACACGCTCCCGCCCTCTTCTCTAGCCTCCAAATACATGACGACCCCGGCTTGGGCAGCTGCGGGTTTGAACCAGCTTTTATCTGAAACCCAGTCCTGGAGGGGAGAAGGGAACGTTATCTGGTTAGTAGAGATAGTGCTTGGATCAGGGCTGAAGCGCCGTTTCCACGGTTGGCTCCGGTTTACACCCTCTGGGCACTTTGAGGCAGCTGGCTCCCCAAAGAGGGGGCCGTCCCAAAACTTCTTGTGCATTGTGGTCACATTGGCACTCGCCGCCACTGTGTGTCTGGCTTAAGAATCTTCTGCAGTCATTCATCTGTCACAAGAATTTCGGCCACAGGTCACCTCTGCCAGCCCACACCCGGGTTGCCAACTGAGGCTGAGGTTGTGTGACCGGCTTCCAGCGGCTTTGGCAGAGTAACGGCTCGTCACCCCGGGTGTGGGGTGGGGGTGTGTGTGGCTTGGCACCAGACTCACGGACATGCTGTGTTAGGGGGCCCGGCCAAGTGCACAAAGGCCGTCTGGGGTGTGGCAAGCTGGCTGGTTAGCAGCGGGCAGGGCAGACATAGCACATGTGCCAACTCTGACTTTGGAGACATTGAATCTGAAGCCGAAGTGAGGTATCTGGGAGCAGTCTGTGTTCAGGAAGCAGCTGAAACCCGAACTGTGTGGGAGAGATGCAGACCGAAGACACAGGTTTCAAATCCTCATGCAGGGAGAAGGTGCCATGACAGCTGGAGAGACTACAGGAGAGGGGCGTGTTCCGGGGAGGTGGTCCATGGTGTCCGTGTGGCAGGAAGAGGGCTTAAGAACGTGTCACTCGGGGAAGCCGGGATGGCTCAGTGGGTTGGGTGCTCGCTTTGTAGCGCCAGGGACTGAGGATTGAGTCCCGGCCCCGGCCCGTGCAGACCCATGTGCTGAGCTGGGAGCTCCCCCAGTTCAGTTCTCTCTCTGTCTCTGTCTCTCTCTCTCTGTCAAAAAAAAACCCCCCAAAAAAACCCCAAAAAACGTGTCACTAGGGGAAGCTGGGATGGCTCAGTGAGTTAAGCACTCACTTTACAGCCCCGGAGCCCAAGGATCAAATCCAGGCCCGACCCACGTGGACCCATGTGCTGAATTGGGGTGTGCCCCCAGCTCAGGTCTTGCCGGGGCCCATGCGGGAGGCTCCGGCCCAGTTCCTGCCCTGCGCAGCCCTGTGCCCACCTGTGGAGTGAAACTATATGGAAAACTAATGCTGTCAACTATGGAGACTGCTCTGGGCCCTCCCCCTTCTCTCTTGTGTGTGTGTGTCTCTCTCTCTGTCAAAAAAACAATAAAAATAAGCCTAGAAAGAAAAACAAAAACTTCTCACTGGACATGTAAGATTTTTGAAGACGTGTGTGGGGTGCTGGGATCTTGAGGGAGGTGGACAGTAGTCTCTGAGATTTGGAATGGGGGGAAAATGCCCAGTGCAACAACGAAAACAACATCAGCAACAATAACCAGGACAGA
This sequence comes from Craseonycteris thonglongyai, assembly GCA_004027555.1. Lineage (NCBI taxonomy): Eukaryota > Metazoa > Chordata > Mammalia > Chiroptera > Craseonycteridae > Craseonycteris > Craseonycteris thonglongyai. The sequence goes on from PVKE010051132.1 coordinate 2,602, forward strand.
CCAGGATCTGGGCAGGAGGCAAAACCAAATCTTTGTATTATTTTCCTTTATTTGGAGAGATTAGCATTTTGTTGGTTAGAGTGTAGATTGACAGTAGAAACAGACTGTTCTGTAAAATTGAAGACTGCAACACAGTGGGGAGTTCAGGACTGGGGAGGGGCCCCGGGGAAAACCCGGGGAGTTTCAGAGACTGCAGCCCCTGCTCTGCATCACAGTGCAAACCTCACTGGGACACCCCTGTCTCAGTGAAGGCCTCGCTGCATCCGGTTAAGCAAAAACAGCTTAACTGCTATGGCTGGAAACTTTCACTTTTAAAGATTCATTTTATTGACAAAGAGAGACAGAGAGAAGGGGGAGGGCCCAGAGCCGTCTCCACAGTTGCATGCCATCAGTTTTTGACATTCGGAACAGGTGGGCGGGAACGGAACTGGGGGCCTTCCACATGGGATCCCCGCCAGCCAGGGGCCAAACAGGGGGCTGAGAACTGAGCTGGGCACCTCCCACATGGGAAGCTCACCCCAGCTCAGCATGTGGGTCCGCACGGGCTGGGGCCGGGATTCAATCCTCAGTCCCCGGGGCTGCAAAGTGAGCGCTCAACCCACTGAGCCATCCCGGCTTCCCATGGAAACCTTTTTAAGGGAGCTTATTGGGCCGAAACTTGGGGCTTGGAGTCCAAACCCCCTGCAGCCCTGGAGTCGAGGAGCACACTAGACATGATGTTCCGGGGAAGAACGAGGTGAGCTGTTGTGAAAGAACGGACACAGGGTCGTCGTTACAGGCCACAGTCCTGGGAGTTCGTGCACGTGCACGGTTGAGTCAGCAGCATTGACTGGCTGCGTGTGCTGGTCTCTCTCTTGCTCTCCCGCATATGCGATTTAATTCAGAACATCTCTTTTTTATAATATATTTTTATTTTTTTTTTATTTTTGACAGAGAGAGAGAGAGAGAGATACAGAGACAGAGAGAGAACTGAACTGGGGGAGCTCCCAGCTCAGCATATGGGTCCGCACGGGCTGGGGCCGGGATTCGATCCTCGGTCCCCGGGGCTGCAAAGTGAGCGCCTAACCCACTGAGCCATCCCAGCTTCCCCTGAACATCTCTTGTCAGCACCTCAGCTCTGTCATCTGTGGCGGGAGCGGAGGATCCCGGCAGCGTCCAGGGCTGAGGGTGCAGACACGTGCAGGAGCCGGACCCGAGTGGGGACAGTGGTGACCAGGGCAAGGATGGGCCCCCACGTAGCTTTCGCGTAGCGCAGAACAACGCCAGCACCGTTGGAATGGGGGATATTGAAGAAAAGGGCAATTTCTCGAGGAACCTGGTGCCTCCCACTTCCAATGTTGAGGGGCTGGGGCAGGGGCTGGGGCAGGGGGGTAGCTGTTTCTGATCCGAGGATGCTGACGGTACCTGATGCACTTGGGACTCTCCTGTGACCATCTTTATTTTATTTTATTTTTATTTGTCTGAACTGAACTGGAGGCCTCACCGCATTCGGGAAGCTCACCCCAGTTCAGCACATGGGTCCACACGGGCAGGGGCCGGGATTCGATCCTCAGTCCCTGGGGCTGCAAAGCGAGCGCTCAACCCGCTGCGCCCTCTCGTTTTTCCCCGCCTGTCACCATCTGCGGGCCCTTGTGAGCTGCTGGGCAGCAGGCCCCGTCTTACACGTTGTTTGTGTCCCCAGCACACTCTGCAAACGCGAAAACAAACGAGCGACCCGCGGAGAGCGCGCTCCCTTCGGGGGCGGGGCCAGGAGGGCACACCCCGCCTCTGCCTGGGAGCTGGCCAATCACCGCCGCAAGGGGGCGGAGCTCTCCGCCGCGTCTCCGCCCCTCGCTTTGGAAAGTAAATAAGTTTGAGCGCCTTTCAAACGGGCCAATGAGTGCCCACGTCCCCGGCGGCTGGCCCTCGCCGATTGGTCGGAGCTCGGAGTCCCTCCCTCTCCGCCTGGCCCCACCCCCTCGCGCACAAGATGGCGGCGCCCAGCGGAGAGGAGGCCGCGCTTGGGGTTTGCTGAGGTGGAGCCCCTTCCCGACTCCCACTTTGGGCGCAAAGCGCCGCGGGTCCAGAGGACGGGGGCCGGGCGGGGACAGGGGCACCTGCGTGGCGGGGCCGCGAGCCCGCGCCGCCCCCACCCGGCCCCGACCCGGCCCCTCCGCTCCCGGCCTCCCCTCGGGCCTGCGGGGCTGAGGTCTCTCCTGCAGCTCGGCCCACGGCTGCTGGGGAGGCGTTGGGCCTCCTCCTCCCCACGCGGCTCGCCTGCAGAAGCGAGGCTGCGGGGCGCCCTGCGCTGAGACCCTCCCCAGTTCCCTCGAACCCACCGTCACAGACCCTCCATCCGCTCCACTTCCGGTCCCCACCAACCCCCGACCCCCCACCACCCCGGCAACCTCGACGGCCCCCTCCGGCCGGCGCCATCCCTCCTCGGGGACCCGCCTGCGCCGCCCCAGGATGGAGGCCCTGTACCTGGTGGTGAGCGGCGCGGGCCTGGTGCTGGACCTGCTGACCTTGGTGTTGGACCTCAACTTCCTGCTGGTGTCGTCCCTCCTGGCGTCCCTGGCCTGGCTGCTGGCCTTCATCTACAACCTGCCGCACACGGTGGTGACCGGCCTGCTGCACCTGGGCCGCGGCGTGCTGCTGTCGCTGCTGGCGGTGGCCGAGGCCGCGGCCCGGGTGGCCTGTGGCAGCCTGCAGGCCCTGGGAGCCCTGCTGCACAGCTGCTGCTCGGGTCTGGAGGGCCTGAAGTTCCTGGGGCACCTGGCCTCCCACGGGGCCCTGAGGAGCCGGGAGATCCTGCACCGGGGTGTCCTGCACGTGGCCTGCGGCGGCCACGCTTTGCTGCGCCAGGCCTGCGACGTCTGCGCCATCGCCATGAGCCTGGTGGCCTACGTGGTCAACAGCCTGGTCAACATCTTCCTCATCGGCACGCAGAACCTCTTCTCCCTGCTGCTGGCCCTGTGGGACGCGGTGACAGGGCCGCTGGGGAGGGTGACGGACGTCATGGTGGCCGCCCTGGCCCACATTTCCAGCAGCGCCGTGGCCACGGCCATCCTGCTCTGGACCCCCTGCCAGGTCGCCCTGGAGCTGCTGGCCTCGGCCACCCGCCTCCTGGCCAGCTTCCTGCTCGTCAGCCTCACGGGCTTGGTGCTGCTGGCCTGCGTGCTGGCTGTGACGGTGACGGTGCTGCACCCCGACCTGACCCTGAGGCTGGCCGGCCGGGCGCTCGGTCAGCTCCACGCCCGGCCGTCCTTCCACCGGCTCCGGGACGAGGCCGTGCGGCTGGCCCGCCTGGTGCTGGGCCTGGAGGCCTGGCGCTGGGTCTGGGGCCGCAGCCTGCAGCTGGCGAGCTGGCCCCACCGGGGAGGGGCCCCTGGGGGTCCCCAGGGCGGCCCGAGGAGGGTGCCGGCCACCGGGACCCGGCGCCAGGACCCTCCTCCGGACACCAGGCCCAGGTTGGAGGCAGAAGAGGAGGAGGCGGGGGCGGCCGGAGGCCCCCGGGAGCGGCCCGGGGAGGCGGAGCCCGGAGCCCGGCAGGACCCCTGGAAGCTGCTGAAGGAGCAGGAGGAGCGGAAGAAGTGTGTCATCTGCCAGGACCAGAGCAAGACGGTGCTGCTGCTGCCCTGCCGGCACCTGTGCCTGTGCCAGGCCTGCACCGAGATCCTGATGCGCCACCCCGCCTGCCACCGCAACTGCCCCCTGTGCCGCCGCGGCATCTTGCAGACCCTCAACGTCTACCTCTGAGCGGGCCCCCAGACCTGCGCCCCGCGCAGCCCCCGAGCTGGGACAGCCGTGCCCCCGGCTCCCGGGCCCTGGCCCGAGTTCACCCCCCATGGCTGTCGTGCCCCCGAGCTGGACGCCCAGGACGCCGCGATGCCCAGGATGCCGCGATGCGATGCTCTGGAAGACGGACCCTGCAGGGACAGGGCCACGTGTCTGTGTGCCCAGCGGCCCGTGCGGTGCTGAGGCTGGTGAGTGTGTCGTGCACGGCCTGAGACTTCGCTGGGGTCAGCTTGCCGGGACCCCGGGGCCGCCCTCTCCCGTTTCCGGCTTCTCTGTCCAGGGTTTGCAGGTCCCCTCCTCTCCCCGTCCCCTGCCCTTTGCCTCCCCAGCCCGCGAAACCACAACCCATCAGTGTCATTGGGGTTTTGGCAGCTCGGGGACCTGGGAATGACCTTGAACCTGTGATTCCAGCCAGAGGTGCTGTGCTTGGTGGGTTTGGGGGGTGGTGTCTCCCCAGTTCCCTGGGAGATTCCATGTCTGCCAGTCATGATCTGATGAGGCTCCCTCCCCACCTGATACAGCATCTGGGACCAAAAGTTTCCCCCCGGGGGGCTGGGGCTGTCTGCACCTGGCCTTGGGACCACGGAGCCTGTGGCTGGGAGCCTCAGGCGAGAACCAGGTCTCTGCCCCAGTCCCTGCCACTCCCCACACCACACGGAAAAGCCGCATTCCCCGGGGAGGGCACACTGCACATCCTCAGCGGGGTCCACACACCGGGGGCCAGCACCTAAGCGCGCGGTTCCCCGAGGGTCTGTCTGGCCCGGTTTCCAGTGAATAAAGTTCTGCTGACAGCTCGGATGGCCCGTGTGCCTTTGTGGGACAAGCAGCTGGCCAGGGTCCCCGACACCTGCGGGTCCTTCCGTCCTGCGGGGCCGCTGGTGGGGGACCAGGAGCCCCTGAACCAGCTTCTGTCCCCTCCAGCCTGGGCCCTGACACGCGTGGGTCAGGGCAAGTCCTGCCTGTCTTGTCTGTTTTGGCCACTTTTCCTGGGGTGTCTGCTCTGATCCCCGGAGGCCGTGCGCTGGTCTTTGTGCCTCTTGGTGGCCCTGGGCGGCCCTGGGACCGGCTCCTGGTGCAGGAGGGCTCAGGGCCCCCAGTCCCAGCCCCCGCTGGTCAGGCCCACCCGCGTGAAGTCAGGCCCCCACAATCGTACGGGAAAGCCGTGAGTGTGGAACCGGGGTGCGGTGGGGGAGAACAGGGGTCTCCAGGGCGACAGCCAGGGGCCCTGCTCTTTTCTCTGGAGCTGAGGCGGAGCTGAGGGGTCTGTTTGCTGTGCTTGCGGGTGGGCCTCGCCCCTTTGCAGGGCAGGGCCGGGGGCTTCGTGGCTGCCTCAGATCAGACTGCGCGGCGCGGCCCACCCAGGCTGTGCCGGAGCTGTGGGGAGCGGTCCCCGCGTCCACCTTGGAGCTGGGGGGCCCTTCCCCCATCCAGGAGCCGGGGCTCCTAGCAGCCAATGTTTAATGTGAGAATAAACACTTGGTGAGAAGATAAACTTCCTGAGCCGGGAGCAGAGGCTACCGGGCCCCCCCACCCCCACCGGCCGCCTGGTCACCGCAGCGTGTGGCGCCGGGGCGCCGTCTCGTGGTCGTTGCAGGAACGACCTCGCTCTCGCTGCCCAGGGACCCTCCCCGGGGCCCTGGGATAGAACAGCAGCTTCCCTGGCGTCCGCGGACCCAGCGAGCAGCCAGCGCAGGGCGGTCACGCAGGCAAAGCCGCTGCGGCTCGGGGCGCGTGCGGCCAAGGCCGGCCCCTCCCAGCTCACAGGCCGGCGGCGGAGCCCCGACTCAGCCGCAGGGCCCAGCGGCCTCGGTTCCACCGCGGAGCCCGCCGCCCTGCCCTCCCCACCCCCACAATCAGGGCGTCCCCATCCCTCAGGAAGAAAGGTGCAGCCAGCAGGGCGGTTCTTTGGATTTACTGACTGTCCCCTTAGAACAGGGCCCAGGAGCAGAGGACCAGAGAGCAGCGCGCCCTGGCGTCCTGTTCCCTGCAGGCTGCAGGACGGACGGGCCCCGCCCCCGTCTGGCCCCGCCCACCCACTTGGCTCCGCCCCGCCCACCCGCGTGGGCCCCGCCTACCCCGCGCGGCCCTGCCCACCCACTCGGCTCCGCCCCGCCCTCCCACTGGGCCCCGCCCTCCCACTTTGCTCCGCCCCGCCAGGCCCCGCCCACTCGCACGGGCCCCGCCCACCCCGCGTGCACAGCCTTCCCGGACGGGGTGGCTCCGGCGTGTGCCCCGCGCGCGTGAGGCGAAGGCCGGGGAGCTGTGCCCGTCCGAGTGGACCCGGGACGCGGAGCAGGTGCCGTGCGTCCTGACGCTGGCGTGATGCCCACGTGGTCGCCCACGCCCGCCGGCGCCCACTCCTGGCCCCCGGGCTCCAGCCGCACCAGGGCGCCGCCGGGCAGCGAGGCGGGCCCGGGCCCCGCGCCGGACTGGGAGGAGCAGGCGACCGGCTCGCCGTTGATCAGGTGGGGCTGCCGGTGGCCGTCGCGGCCCGGGGGGCCCGGGGGGCCGGGGGGCCGGGGGGCCGGGGTGTCCGGGGGGCCCGGGGGGCCGGGATGTCCGGGGTGTCCGGGGGGCCCGGGGGGTCCGGGGGGCCCGGGGGGCCCGGGCGCAGGCGGCGGGTCTTGTCCCGCGGGGCCGAGCCGGCCGCCAGGCCCGCGAGCAGCAGGGCGAGCAGCGGCCCCGTGGCGCGGGCACCGGGGGCGCGAACGCCGGCGTCGTCTGGCGGCCGGCGGGCCGGGCGGGACGCGAGTCGGGGCCCCGCGCCCACCCCACGGCCAGGCCCCGGGGGCCAGGCGGGCGCCCCGAGACCCGGGAACCCCGCGCGCGCCCGCCCCGCCGGCCTCCCGCGTCCCCGCCGCCCAGACGCCGCCGGGAAGCAGCTGCTCGGGGCCAAGGCGCCGGGGGAGGCGGCTCCGCGAGGCCGGGCGGCCACCAAGGACGGGGGTCCCCGAGGCGGACACACACCCGGCCCCCGGGACCTGGGACCTGGGACGGGGGCTGCCGTGACTCGTGCATTTTTTAAAAGTTGTTTAATTTACTTCTTTTTATTTTATTTATTTTATTATTGTTTTGACAGAGAGAGAGAGAGAGAGACAGAGAGAGAGAACTGAGCTGGGGGAGCTCCCAGGTCAGCAAATGGGTCCACACAGGCCGGGGACGGGATTCGATCCTGGGTCCTGGGGCTGCAAAGTGAGCACCTAACCTGCTGAGCCCTCCCGGCTTCCCCAGCCTAGTGTATTTTTTAAAGATTTATTTCATTGTTTTGGGGAGGCCGGGAGGGCTCAGGGGGTTAAGCGCTCACTTTGCAGCCCCGGGGACCCAGGATCGAATCCCGGCCCCGGCCCGTGCGGACCCATATGCTGACCTGGGAGCTCCCCCAGCTCAGTTCTCTCTCTGTCTCTGTGTCTCTCTCTCTCTCTGTCTCTCTCTCTGTCAAAAAGCAATAAAAATAAAAATAAAGATTTATTTCATTGCTTTGCGAGCAGGTGAGAGCAGGGGGAGGGCCCGGCGCGTCTGCACAGCCGCGCACCCTCAGTTGTGATTGAGCCTCATGCCAGGCAGGTGGCCGTGCCCGTGCGGGGCCCGGGGGCGGGCACCCTCCCCAGCGCCTGGCGGTTGGTTGCAGGTGCGGGTTTGCACGGCCCGGGGCCGGGGCTGGGTCCCCAGGTCGCGGCTGCGAGGCTCCCGGCTCCCGGTTAGAAATGGGGCGCGTGCTCGGCCCAGGGCGCCTCGCGGCCCGAGTGGGGCCAGCTGGACAGACGCGCTGTTCCAGGCGGGACCGGGCGGCAGCGCTGGGTAAGCAGGAGCCACCGGGACGCCCTCGGGTGGGGGGCGGCCCCGGGGGCTTCCTGGAAGAGGGGGCGTTCAGGCTGACGTGTGAGGGTTTCAACAGGCAGGACCCGGTGCCGGGGGCCCCAGGCGGCAGGGAGGCTGAGAGCTGTGGGCTCAGGCCGGGGCCGGGCAGGGAAGGGCCCGGGAACACCCACGCGGGGGCCCCGTGCAGCAGCGGGGGCCGCTCGGGACCCTCATCGCAGCCCTGGGGGTCAAGGTCACCGGGGTTACTTTGCTCCCATTTCCCAGCGGTGACGGAGGCCCAGAGCTGGGCGTCAGAGCTGGGCTGTGGGATGCCTGGTTTTCAGTGTTTTTTCGTTTTTCCTTTGCCCTCCCCTCCCCCTCCTCCCCTCCCCTCCCCCTCCCCCTCCGCCACCCCCTCCTCTCCCTCTCCCCTGCCCCT
>PVKE010051133.1:0-10732 GCA_004027555.1 Craseonycteris thonglongyai
CTCCCCTCCCCTCCCCTCCCCTCCTCCCTCCCTCCCTCCCTCCCTCCCGCCTTCCTTCCTTCCTTCCTTCCTTCCTTTATTTCTTTCTCTCTTCCTTTTTGTTTGAGCTTCACAGGATAATGTGAAAAATGGCTGTGGTATAATCTAAAATTATCTGTCATGTGGAGGACCAGGAACACATGAGCCATTCTCAAGGAAAAATATATTCAACCAATAAAAATTGTAAGATGATCTAAATGTTGGAATTATCAAAGATTTCAAAGGAACCATTATAACTATGCTTCATGAGGCAATGTAAAATTCCCTTGAAACTAATGAAAAGTTAGTATATCTTAACAAAGAAAAATAAAGTATAATAAGAACTAAGTGGAGGGAAAAATCACCAGAAAGGCACAATAGCAGAATGGAGTTGGCAGAGAAACGACTCAAAGAACTCAAAGACTGATAAATAGAATTATCCAGGGGCAAAACATTGAACAAAATAAAACTCAGGAAACTATGAAATGATAACACATTTCAAAAGTTTTATTCCTTATATTTTATTATAAAAACATTTTCCCTCCCTTGAAGAATTAAATGACACAAGTTAGACTGTTTGATACTATATTTCAATTATTATTTACAATAAATTTTATAAATCCAGAGGGCTTTAAATAGTTTATCAATATAAAAGTTCATTTTTAGAACATTATCCTATCTCCAGAGTCCAAAATAAATAAATAAATAAAAATAATAAAATAAAATAAAAGGAATCATTTTTACGAATAGAATTTGAAATTCTCTTAGGTCATAAGCATTAGGCTTAATGAAAGAAAAATAAAAACTGTATGGTATCCAGCAGTGGTATCTTATATATATAAAAAAATAATACCTAGGAATCCCGGATAATATAAAGCAAAGACCTTTTTAAATATGTTGATAATCTTGTATTGCATTAGGCATATCTCCAAGGAATGAATAAAAAGTTGCTTATAATCAGAATACTTTGTTAACTATACTGAAAGAATTTGCCAGCCTTGGTCAAAATGGAGCTTCAATATTGACAGTGGATTATTAACTGTTAATTACTAACCCAGGGACAGCAGTAAAGTCCTCAGGAAGCGTGAACTAGAGAGTTGGATCTGAAACAACTGCTTAAAGTTTCTATCCTTGAATAATTGGAGACTAGATTAGAAAAAAACCCCACAAAACATAGCTAAATTAAGCATTTTAAAAAAAATGTTTTTATCTGAGCTCTAGCTGTGAAAAACGTAGAGACTCCTAAAAAGTCGTCACCATGGTCTTGCCTTCACACTCCATTGTGTGTCTGGATTGATATTACTTTCATCGTTATGGAAACCTCAAACTGAGAAACGAAAATAAAAACGAAATCTCTTATAGGAGCTTCCCTTCCTGTGCTACCTGACAGAAAAGAATTAGCTCTTAACCTTTAATTAAGGTGCTATGAGATTCTGCTATACAAAGTTCCACCAAGCTATAGTAAGCAATGCAAAATTATAGAGCTATACGAGGAAACATTATGAGGTTGTCAGCATAAATTAAAGAGAGCAACATTAGATGATAAGACATTTTGATAAACAAAGCATCAGATTTAAAAAGCATTCAAAATCTGAATCTTGACTGTAATACTAAAGTAAATAAAATATCAGATTTAAAAGGTGTACAAAATCCAAACTTTGATTCTAACTATAACAAAAACACCTATACCACATTGTCATGATTCTGCAGGACACTGAAGACAAAGCGAAGACCTTAAAAGAAACCAGAAAAAAAAGAGAGAGAGAATACCATGACAAAGAAGGCCAAGTAGACTGATGATAGAATTTCAAAAAAAAGCTGAGAAAAATGACTCAAAATGCATGATTTTATATCAAAGTAAAATATTATTCAAGAAAGATGTAGAAATATAGACATTGCAGAAAACCAAATTTGGAGAGGTTCTTGCTAGCAATACCAGACTGAAGGAACTCTCATAGATATCTCTGAAGAAGGAGGAAATTTTAAATGACATATAATTTTGCTAAGTGATAATCAGGTTCAATCACTAGAAAATTAGAGCCATCATGCATCATTTCCACATCAGAAAGAGAGGGGGAAAAATCCTCTATCAATCAAAAGTACTGTACAAAAAGGTAGGAAAGAACAACAACAAAAAATCAAAGTAAATAAATAGCCCAGATATATTATAGAAAGAAATGTAAACATATAGTGCTCACAATAAAATGAAGTAAGTCAAAGTTGCCTGTTTAATGACAACGGTTGTCAGAATGTATTTGTAAAAAAGAAAATCTTCTATGTGTATTTTGTTTATAGATAAGACACCTAAAACACAGTGGAAAATATTAGTTGAAAGTATGGGAAAATATATACCTGGTATATAAGAACCAAAATAAAACTTGTATCATTCTATTAATATTTTAAAAAATTGTATTCACCTTAAATATTAATAAGTGATAACATAACTAAATCATGGAATATAACACAATAGAATGCTATATAGTGGTGGAATTATCTACAGCTATAAGATGAATAACAATACAAGTTGCTAAAGAATAAATATGTTATGTCACTGTGTGTGTGTATGTGTTTGTGTGTAATAAAACACTAAAAATAAATTTAACATGTATAATGAGGGATCTAAATAGTTGTTTTATAATTTCTTTACATGGATGATGGGCCCTTTCTCCTCTGTATCTTTCTGCATATCTGTAACAGATTAGAACAATAAAAAAAGAAAAAGAAAAAGAAAACTACAGATTCTGTAGTACCAAGAGTTTCTGTGGTGTGTAAATTTATAGCTATGATTGATAATATTCTCTGACTTCCTTTGGATGATGAAAAAATGAAATCATTAGTCATCCTAAGATTAATTTGGCAGCAGTATTGTTGTTTTTTCTTCAACCCCCAATTGGCTGAAACTTGTTTAATTTGTAAATCCCAGGATGTATTGCTGTCCTTTTGAAGAAATCATATTATTTATTTTCTACAGACATTAATTTTATTCCAGTGGTTTTCTCTAGGTAATTAGAGCATTTTTAGGTCCAACACATTATTCATTATCCTTTTGTAGTTTGGACTGCCTTTTTACATTTAAACCTGCTTTCAAGGGTCTTTATTCTCTCTTCTATCATAATACTCAGGATGTGTACTTGAAAGAACATAAATCTTTATCTTTCACACTACAGGATCCAATATTATCTGCTCAGACATAGCAGTGTGTGACAATATAGGCAACATAAAGTAGTATGTATTATATATGTATAAAGGTATATGCATATTATACATTCATGTACGTAACAATATATGTGGCTCATAGTCATGATTTGGATTATGTTCAGTTTTGCTTCATTTTAGATTTTATTTCACCCCTGATGATCACTTATAGGCCAAGTTTTAGATTTACATTAATATCACAATGACTGATGTATATGGTTGCATATCTTGTGTGTGTGTTTCCTTGGTCTTGTTTGTGTGTTTTTTTCTTATATTAATTTGATTCTTTCTTATGGTGAACCCACTTGTGATGTCAATTTGTCAGGCCTACCTCCATCTCCCTGGCTGCAAATGCAGCCACGTGATCCCTGGTAGATAATTAAAAAAAAATCAGTATAGATTATTTGTATGTGACCCAAGCTAGTTCAATCAGTCTTTGCTGTGAACTATCACTCAAATATCCAGAGACAACCTCTCTAACCAAAGTGCTTAAGTCAGTGTGATATACATATGTGTCCAACAGCCATCTGACCTGCAAAAACTAGACAGACCATCATCGTAGGGGAGATGAAGAGAGAGGCTGTCAGGGAGAAGAGCAGCCCTGGAGAAAACAGTTAAGTACCTGGACCCAGGAGGCAAGCAGAGGTTCGTAATCCTGGAGAGTCAGAGCCTGCAAATGCCACACAGTTTCAACTGGGCCTTAGGACTCCTCACCATGTAACTAATCTCCCCCTTAAGCTAAGTAGGATTGGGTTTCTGTCACTAGCTATCAAAGGGTTCAAACAATACTGGTAATAATTTTTTGTTTAATTCCTGAAATTTTATTTGAAATGTAGACTATATAGAGAAACAATTCAACATTATAAATATTCATTTTATTAGGTTTTCACAAAGAAAACACTCCCAGTAAACAGTTCCTGGGTTAAGAAACAGAACACTCCCAGCATCCTTCTACTCTTGTACTCGTTGCCCTTTCTAAGAGTAACTGTAATGCCACTTTTGGTTGTTTTGGACATTTCATTATGAATATTTTCAAACATATAGAAACTTTGAACAAGTTTACCGTGGGTACTCACATAACCACCATCTACATTCTACAGTGAACATTTCATTAGAGTTGCTTTATCGCATAATCTAGTCATCTCTATCCAACTTTTAATCTAGCTCACTTTTCCATGTATTCAAAGTAAGCTGCTGACATCATTATACCTACTTCCTTACATGTTCTTCATTATACATAGTGTTAAGCAGAATCCATATCTTCTTTGTAGGAAAAACTCCCATAAAATGAAATATACAATCAATTCTAATCAATTCTTAAATTCCCTCAGAAACAAATAGGTGTTTGTTTTGTTTTGTTTTGGTTTAGTTTTGTGGTGTTTGGATGGGTTGCCTAAAATCAAGTAAAGTCCGCCAAAAAGTTCAGAAAAGAAAAAAGTAAAATCAATGACTCCGTGAAGTAGTAATTAGTAAAAGTTGATATGTGCACACATCAAAAAGACATTTGCAAACTGGGGGCCCTTAAACCAAAGAATGAAATGAGGCTCAGAGGTATATAGTATAAAGCAGTTGCCATAGTAAGGAGGCAGGGATTGTTTATTCTTTGCCCTGATTGGTTACCACACTAGAATTTTCTTAAATGGGAGGAAATTGGTGAGTGGTTACCACATATCAATTTGGGGTAACAATTACTTAAGTTTTCCTTATGATTTTCAGAGGCAAAATTCACCCCGGTCAAGTTAGCTTCATTTGTCTTGCAAAATAAGTTAAATTAAGCTTTGTTTGTGTGACTGAACTGGTTTTATCTGTTCAGAGATTTTCAAGTGTGGTCTCCGTTTGATTTTAACAAGTCAGAGGGGTGCTATGTCTACTGCATTTTTGGTTAGATCCTGTAAGTACTTAATGGTACATGTTATATAATGATCACACTGTCTCCTTCCCTCTGAATAATCCAGGAAAAAAATGCCAAGAGTAATTATGCTAAGTATTACCTAATCATATTTAATTGTGTTAGGTGTTAAGTTGACCTGGATTCTCCATTGTTTTTTGTTTTGTTTTGTTTTTTCCAACAGAGAGAAACAGAGAGAGACAGAGAGAAGGGGGAGGGCCCAGAGCAGTCTCCACAGCTGCACACCATTACCCCTTAATATAGTTCCATTCCACAGGTGGGCACAGGGCCACACAGGGCAGGAACCAGGCCAAGGGTCTTCCATATGGGAACTCACCCCAGCAAGAACCAAACTAGAGGGCACACCCCAGCTCAGCATATGAGTCTGCATGGGTCGGGGCCGGGACACGATTCTCAGACCCCGGGGCTGCTAGATGAGCGCTCAACCCACTGAGCCATCCCGGCTTCCCGATTCTCTATTTTTAGGTAATAATTCTCTACAGGGAAGTTTCCTCTGGGTAACTAATGACAAGGTCATAGGAGAGACCCAACATACTCCGTAATCAGTCTTCATTCTAGTTTACAGCTCTACTTCCTATTGATAGCACTTCACTGCAAAGATGACCAGAAAAGCAATAGGACTTTTGAACAATTACAAATATAGTCTGCTATCCTTGGTGTATTATTTGGAAAAAGTTCAGAAAAATCAGTATTCCATACACTAAATCAGCCTCTGATTTATTGGGTGAATGATTAAATAAGAATTATTTAAGTGTTTATTCTCACCTAAGCTGTTATTCTCAGTTCAAATTTCTAACAGGTGCAGTATACTTATAACAAGAATATTTTGATAACAGAGGTGTTGATAAACGCAGCACTTCTTTGAGCCCAAAGATGACCTAGTTCACTTATACCATCAGTAAGAAGTATAGGAGATGTTAAATGCTAGAAGCTATAGTCGCGTCCTAATTCCTATTTCAACCTTTCTGAAATAAACTCTTAATGAGTCTGGAATGTTCTGGGCAATACCGATGAGCTAATCACTCATGTGGGCCTCTCCACCGCCCCCCCCCCCCATAGAAAGAAGAGGCAACCTGCTTGATAAAAAACAACAACAACAAAGAACTTTGACCTTGTTCCCTTAACCCCAAAAGATGTGCTGGTCTAAAATAATCCTTCCTGCTCTTTTGTTGAGAGCTCTACTGCCCCACACTTTTTATAAACTCTGGCCACTTTGTACAGCCCCTTGAGCGCCCTGCTAGTTGCTAGGTGGGACGCTGCCTGATTCATGCATCATTAAATAAAGCCCACTCACTAGATCTTCAAGTTTACTCAGTTGAATTTTGTTTTTCTTTCATTGTCTTTCCTTCTTTTATTCATTCAACAGAGAGGTTTACTGAGCACCAGCTGAGTGCTGGGGAGTTGAAGTCTCGATTTCAGAGTCATGTGGTACTCCCTGTTTTCTGATCCCAGAACTACTCTCTCTCTCTTTTTTTAATTCATAATTTGGATTTTATGCAGCTTTCTTCCATGGCATGCATTTGCAGGAGCCATTTTGGCAGTTAGATTTCCATTGCAACATAATTCCGGTTCATTCCAATTTTATACATCAGTATCCTCAGCTTAGAAAGTGTAAGTTTATTCCAAATTGATGGGGCCACTCAATGGAGGCTAAAAGCCTATACTGAGCTCTCTGAACCCGAAAGACTGAGGTTAGTACACACTCAGGACTTTCTATCACTCAGAAAGTGATGGAAAAACCCTTTCCATCGGCCACTCACATACACATTACATGTAATGTCTTGAATGGGAAGCCACCTCCACAGAGAACAGAAACTGCAGTGTCTCTAGAAATAGCCTCAAGGAAGCATTTTTGAACTGTTCCATACCCACGTTATTTTTAGAGTTAGGCATAGTTCCCATATCCCATGAATACCATTTAACATTATTTGAATGAACACTCACCCTTTCAGATCTTGTAGCTCCTAGCATTTAACTACCTTGCTGATTGGTTCATTCATCTTCCACTAATGTTCACAGCGTGTACACTTGACAGACTATTACCCTACTTGTAACTGGATTAGTTGACGTGTTAAAGTCGGGTGTGATCTGACATAGCGTGGCCTATAACTGCATAAAGCATTTAAAAGCCATATGCCCACGCACTTGGCTATCCCAGTGACTTCTAGTCAGAGCCCAGTGACATGTAAGAGGCTGTCTGTGTTTGCAAGTAGCCCCTCCGACCGCGCTGAGGACTGAGGTGGTGGAAATCGTTTAGGATGCGTTTTAAAGTCAGGCCAACCCTGGATCGACCTCTGTCAGCTCCCCGTGTGTCACTGTACATGTCCCTTGTACGTGTTCCTTGTGGGTACTGTGCATGTCCTATGTATACTGCACACATCCAGTGTGTCACTGTACATACCCCTTGTGAGCCACCCTGTGTGTCCCATGTGTACTGTACATGTCCCGTGTCACGGTACATGTCTTGTATGTCACCGTACATGTCCCTTGTGTGTACTGTACGTGTCCTGCATGTCACTGTACATGTCTTATATGTCACTATACATGTCCTTTCTCTGTGCACTGCACAGGTCCCTTGGTGTCCAACACAGCACAGTTATTTGGAGAAAAGGCATAATGCTTGTACACCACCTGTATGGTAATTAGCCAAAAGACAGGGCCCCCATAAGAGAGAATGGGAAATAATAATAAAAAGTTAATTAAGGATGATTACTACCTTTTCAGCAGTAGTAGCTTCTGAAATCTTCTTCAGGAAAAGCAGCATTTACGGTATTTGGTATTTGGGGCAGATCTAGGTTTTATAGCTCCTGAAGCTTATATAATTGTGGGTGGTTTCTTAAAAAAGAAAACAAAAACACCCAAAATTACAAGTGAAGTGAGGCCCAGGGCATTAGAAGAGGCCCTGCTAAGAATGAAGGAGCCCTGTGTGTAATTAAGCTTGTTTGATTGACAGTGAATAGGCCTTGAACTGGAACAGGCCAGGGTTTATCATCTGGAAAATCTACCAGAGCAGTAATTCCCATTTCTTCCTCTCAGCTCTGAAATAGTCTAGAAGGGTGGGTTCATGATGCTTATGTCCCCAGGGGTGTGTGTCCAGGCTCTGCCCGTGAGCCTGTATTTACATGTATGACAGAGACCAGTCGTCAGCTATCATCCCACTGATACATGTGAAGATATGCCTACATACACCTTCGGGGACTTTAGTGACAGATCTTCATCAGTAAAGTTTGGAGAGAACTCAGAAAGGAATAAATAATGAGAATTGGAAGTTTGGACCGGGGCTTGCTTTGAGATGAATGGAACGGTTTTCCAGTGTCCATTCAACTCAGTTTAACCAACATGATTTTGTTTGAACCCAGTAAGCCAAGCCAAGGAAATGCGAGATGGCAGCACAGAGAAAGGGATGTTTGAGCGTCACGTTCCAAGGTGATTTGAATGCACCTCATCACTCTTTCTCTGGCCAGCGCATTGCCCAAATGAGGCTTCCCTCTCCTCTTGAAGGACTTGCTAATAATGGCCTCTAAACTGCATCCTCATGAAGGGCCCTGCTTTTTCCTCCTCATTATGACCTGCAGCTCTCGATTGTGAAATATAGGCACATTGAAACAGTATTAAATGTTAATTGTATTTAGAAAACTATAGTCTTTGTGTTCTGTTAAGATTTTTTTTTAGAGATATGCATCTCATATAAGAAACTTACTCCAAACTACATGTGAAAAACAACTGCATTATTTAAAATCATATGATTAAAATGAAAATGAGGATTCATAGATTAAACTTGTTCCTTTTTCAACGGAAGTATATGATTGGCAAACTCTTGTGTGAGTTACCCTTGTAAGAAAATATGTGATTAATGTGATACACATACAAGTTTTAAAATTGTTAGTGCCCCTTCCTTCGCCGATTTATACATGACATTTGATACATGTGTGTGACATCTTAATATGAGATCTAGTTTACTAGATAACCTTTAAAGGTGTGATTTGAGTTCTAATCAAATGTAGCTTCTCATGGGGAAGTGACCCAGACTTCACTGCTAAGTTCTACTTCGATTCATGACATAAAGTCCCGAAGTAGTTGTTACTTTAGCCACTTTCTCCTCACTTCTTTTTTCCTTTTCTCCCAGTCAACTCTTTAGCTGCTATTTTTGTGCTACAAAGGAAAGAACTTAATCTTCACTTGACTGTGGGAAAAAAATAATCCCTCACTAAAAGTCAGAGAAAATGTTCATGTCTTTGCTGCCGGTAGGAAATAGGAATCACTGAGAAAAAAAAAAGGAGAGGACAGGTGCAAACGAAGAGAAACGTGTTATCTTGGATATTTTATCAAAGTCCCAAGTTCCAGGAGAAACTCAGAAATGACCTTGAGTCCTGAACATGCCCAGAAACTACAAAGAATAGACATTTTCTCCAGTATCCAAGGCTTCTCTACAGAGGAAACTGCAGGAAGCAGGTGATTAAGCAAATAGAAAAAGAAGAGAACAGGCAACAGGCTACATACCATTCGGTTACTGTCGTAATAGGACAAAAGAAAATAGGTGATGGGGGAAATTATTTAAGTAGTGATAGCGCTAAATTTGGCTGTAGCTTTTTTTTTCTGAGAAAATGTAAAATTCTCACAGAAAAATGTCTAACTAACCCACAGAGCTCACAAACCCAGCAGGTACAGATGAAGAGATTGAAAGATTCTCTGTGTTACTAAAAACTCACATGTTTTAGATATCTCAGTTCACTTATCCAGCCCGTAGAGTCAACTGGCGGATGTCATACAAGAGAAATGGCCGACTCAGTCCAGATGGAAATGTTCCTCAGTGTGACTCACCCAGCAAATGCCCAGAGTCTTCCTACGTCTATTAACTTCTCTGCTCTTTCTAGCAGCTAAGTAGCATTTTATTCTGAGTTAAATGCAATAGAGTGAAAACTCATTCATTTGGATTTCAATGGTTTCTATATTTTTTTAATGTAATTTTGAAAGAGGTTATATAGCATTTTCTTTGAAGTATCTATAAGAAAAAATTCAGTAAGCAAATTAATAGCAAACAAAAGTTGCTAGGGGGCTTTCTTAAAATATCGCACAAATGGAACTTTTCCATGACTGTCCAATAATCTTTAATCACCCACTTTCTTTTAAAGGCAATCGCATGTTAATAGGAAATCATTCCTTTATCTTCATTTAAAACTTTTTCTCTCAGACATTCTTCCAAAGGTTTGGTTTACCCGATTCCAGATTCTTCATGTACAATAAATGAAAATATGCTAACATTTAGTTATTCTTAAAAATCCAATTGGCTTTTCTTTACAGATATCATCGTGAAGATTTTTTTTTATTTTATTTTTTTACATAATTAGCTTCCACTGTTTCTTGTTGTCTTCCCATGCCCTTCTCTGCTTCCCTTCCTTCTAAAGCAGTCCCAGAGGGAAGTGTGTTTTGGCCTCTTTAACCGGCCCATGCTCTTTATCCCTTTATCCTGTGTCCTGCACTTCCATGCTGCTGGCTGGTTGGCACTGTTCCCAGCTGCTGACTGGGTCACGTTTCACAGAACATTTTGTATCTCCGTCCCCTGTCAGAACCACTGACTCATTCCTACAGTCTAGCCTTTCTGCCAGATGA
>PVKE010051134.1:0-10733 GCA_004027555.1 Craseonycteris thonglongyai
GCCATCTTGGAGGCTACCAGTTAGGCTACAATTCAGCATATGGGTTTGCATGGGCCTAGGACCAGGATTCAATCCCCAGACCTCACTGTTGTGTAGGCAAGTGTTCAATCTCTTCTGTTTTAAGTGCTGCCCCTTGCCCCTTCTCCCTTACCCACTGGCCAGTTGACTGCCCCCTGCTTGCTCCTTGTCTATACATGGGCCAGAGGATGGAGAAGTAGGAATAAAATAAGGCAAGATGGGAAGACGAAACCAGTCCTGATGGCTCTCAGTGTAGCCTCTATCTTGGAACAGCCAAGTATTTTCCTTCTTATACTTCTACAACTTGGTGACCAACTTAATTCCACTTTCTGAAAGTTTAATGGAGAAAATTTAGTAGCTGCTGTATGTGGATAAAGGAAACAGTTAAAGAGAACTCTAAATGTTTCCTTGAACTAATTCCTTTTTATTGTCTTACTTTTTCTTGATAATAAGAGGTTCATAGTAACTACAGGGCATTTCCACATAAATGGTATATTTAATCATTTGTCCTGTGATTATGGATACCCTGGGGGAATAAAATTCTAATATTATAATCGCTGTAAGTTTTTCTCCCCATGAAAGTTCCCAGCTTTAATGGTATTTCGCTACCACTCATCTGAGGTTGAAATGCAAGTTTATTTTAAATTAAGTATAAGGCATGGATCGAGTCTTCCCTTCAAATAAAATTTTTATATGTTTTTCCATTTGTCAATGGATCCATAGACCTCACTGAATGGGCTGGTTGCTTTCACTCCTTGTTACCAACACATCAAAATTGAGTTCAAAGGGTCTGATTTTTCTCCCATGCTTCTATTATAGTCATTATTTTATGTTCTTAAATATTTAACACTGGCTGTCGAAGTATGTCAATTACTGCCCAGGCCATGGAGTCTCCAGCAGCCGTATCTGGTGGCCCAGACGTCAGAAAGTGTTAATCACTTTTAACTTCTAGCTCTGCCTCTATTGTTGAGTCTCAATATTTTGCTCTTAGAGTATATTAAGTTTTAAGTATCTTGCTCTTCATAAGAGCTCAGTTGCTCTGTTTAAAACAAGATAGATAAAAACCTCAGTCTATGTCAAACTTCTGTATATCATGCTACCTCCATTTCCCCAAGTCTCTGTTCATTATTTGCCACCTGAAATGATGTTCAGTGAATTAGGGACTGAGCACCGGATTTCCCATTTGCAGGACCTATTATAAATCAACATGGAAATGTTACCATAGCCTACTCTGCAGTGAGAGGCAGCGTGTGAGGATGGAAAGAATACAGCTTTGTAGATAGAGGGCCATGGTTTCAAATCTTGGTTCTACCAACTAGATAACCTTGGGCTGAATGTGGGGTGGTAAAAAGTAGATTGCTGACCAGGGATTGAGCTCTGAGGCTGTGGATGGTACCTGGTCAACATCATTATCTCTCAACTTTGACACTTGATATTTTGGACTCCATAATTCTTTGTTATGGCGACAATCCTGAGCATAGTAGATGGGTAATAGCATCCCTGGCTTCTCCCCACTAGCTGCCAGTGCCATCTCTCTTTCTTTCCCAGACATGACAACCAAAACTGTCTTCAGTGGTTCAAAGTCGCCTCCTCAGGGAGAAGCACCAGTATACATGTTCACTTGTGGACCTCACAGGAGGAACTCTTTAGGTACCACTAACTCGATTGTCTTATGAAGAATCCAAGGTTAAGGAAGGAAAAATATTTAAAGACTTTTAAAAGGCCCTGCAAACTTTAGACCACTATAGGAAATATATTGACCAGTTTTTTAAAAATATGTAGAAAATCTTAACAAATGCTGTTTGCCCAGACTGCAGACAAGAGGGTTACCTTTTCTGTCCATGTTTTCCATTACTAACACTGTTCTGTAAGTCCTCAAAACGTCTTGTTATTTACTGAAACCAATCAGTATTTTAGGTCTGCAACCTGCAGAACAATCAAAGTCAAGAATGTCTGTTTTCTCTTGAAACACTAAGATCGTTAAACAGCAATTCCACCGGGATGCTATTAGCATCTTTTTGCCTAGAATTGAGATTTAAATGCTTATAAGGTCTTTTCTTACTAAACAATATAGAAAAGGATAAAAAACAGTTGCAGATGCAAGAGATGCAGCATTTGGTAGCAAGCGTTTTTTTTGGGGGGGAGGGGTGAAGTGGGGTGGGGGTAGGGGGGAAGAAATTCTCCAAATGGGAACAATGCTCTCTAACATCAGAGGCTGAGGCCCTAGCCTGGCACTCTAAATTCCATTTCCCATGTTTCCCATTTTTGCTTGCTTTTTAAAGTTACCTGGGTTGCCTGGTAAATCCCCAAGTCTCTTTCCTTGAGATTCTGACTCAGAAGGTTTGAGGATGTGCCCAGTAATGCATAATTTTAAGAACCTCTCTGGGTGAACTTTATGATCAATTGGATTAGGAAATACTGAAGTCTAAACCCTTGCTACTTGGAATGTGATCCACAAGCCGGTAGCAGCAACTGGGTATTTCTTAGGGTCAGAGTCTGAGTCCACAGGCATGAGGTAGGACCTAATACTCTGCATTTCTAACTGGCTCCCAGCAGATACTAATGCTTCAGGTCTGCCACTCCACACAGAGAATCTTTAGATGGGCGGAGAAATGAGGGTGGGTCCTCATTAAATCTGCTGTGTGGGTGATGCCCTGGCTCTCACAGACAGATCATATTAGAAATGGTGTAAAGGTCTGTGGAGATGGGATTGTGGAATGATAAATTTCTTCATTATTAATGTTCACGATGATGTCCAGAATTCCAGGATTCTGTGAAGTAGTTCAGAGGAAGAGCTAGAAATGCCTCTGAGGCAAGGTAGAACTGTTATCCGCTGTTTCAGGACTCCTGGCCTCATTGTCCCCATTTTGTCAGCTAGCAAGTGGCTGCTGTTTCACCACCAGAAATGCTGAGCCATTCATTCCTAACGTGCTCCACTCCCAGAAGGAAGAAAGGAGGGAGCAGCTTGTATTTCTTGATTTTATAGAGATTCCGTTCCTTTATTGATTGTCACTGCTCGGAGACAGCATCATTGCTGGGTCTGTAGTGACATTCATTGGATAGTTTCACCTTTCCTGACCATAGCACACACCATCAGCAGTGCTTGATTGATAAAAATCAGGTAAAAGTGAACAGTTAAGGCACATTGAAGAGGGGAAGGTAGCCAGAGGCACTCTGTGATGGGTCCAGGTGGTGGTGATGGCTGTTAGAAATGCTGAAGCTGCTAGCCTCAAGGCTAGCAGAGAAGAGAACATGCCCTACACATGTTCGTTCCTGCAAAACCTCACTGACTGTGATTGGGTCCAGAGCCCATCCTTGGACCAATTAACATCTCTGGAGGCCTGTGATTGCTGCTGACTGCTTTTCATTCAAGTCACAGGCTCCACCGTGGGACTGCCGATAGCCACAGTGTATAGGAAGAGTGAGTCCTTCAAAGCAGAGGGTGTCATGCTCTCCAGAATCACATGTGTCCACTGCACACACCCACCAGTAACTCTGGGCAGTATAGTCGAGTGGTCTATAGAAACTACAGATGCAAGAGCTGGGGAAGGGAGCATTGAAATAATAAAAATGAGTTACAGTCTGTGGAAATCTCAGGGGAAACATCATCTCAAAGGCCCTGCACTAAGAAAGAAAGCCAATTTCTGCTAGAAGGGTGCTTCTTGCAAGGCTGATAAAGACACCCAGAGAACTGTTGAAATGCATCTTGCATGCTGCAGCAGTCTAATTTTCATACTGTATTCAGATCCATTCTCCCTAAAAGGTTAGCATGCGTGCTCTGGGGACACTAAGTCTTTGTTCTGATTTCTCTGGCTCTCCCTCCCTCCCTAGCTGTGTGTCTAGTGGGAAAGTGGCTTAACGTGTTAAAGCTGTAGTGCTTCATCTATAAAGATAACAGTGCCTTCTCTCTCCCTCCCTAGTAGTCGTGAAGATTATATACAGCAGTGATGAAGGGGACCCTGTCTGTTTTTATCACCATTATATCCAGTAGCTCCTGGCATTTCATATAGCAGATGCCCAGCAGTTTGGTGTGTGAATAAATACATAAATGAATTCTAAAAGTGTTTGGTGTACAGTATGTGCTTTAAAATACATACCGGTATTTCCTTTTTTTATTCTTGGTTATATTGAAGCTTATTTGTGACTCTAACAATTTTGTTTCATTTGGCTAAAATTGGGCCTTTTTAGTGAAGCCCAAGTGATATTTTTGAAGGGATCCTGGGAATTCCTCTCTGTTCCTTGGTCACAGAAGCTTGTCTCCAGCCACACTAGTAGGAAACTAACTACACTGTGGCTGAAAGTTTCCAGAAGTCTTTCCGGCAGCTCCATGTGACTCAGCCGGCTGTGAACCAGACTTTCCTACTCTGACAACATCGTTTAAAATATTTTTTGTTTAATTTCAAGTAAATATTTTGAAATGATGCTTTCAGTGAGTCAGTGTTGCGGTCACAAATAGGCTCAGAGAAACTTAGATGCCATTCAGGCCTCTACACTCTCGAAGGAGGGTGTGTTCATTCTCTTGTGCCGATGTGGAGGGGAATTGGCATTTGCACAGTAGGCCTGATTTGCTCCTCACCCCTTCTGGTGTGCACAGGGATAGGTAAGTTAAACTTAATCCAGCCCAGCCTTCCTGAAGTTTCCCTTTCAAACTTTCTTTGTAGCTGGGAAAGCTAAGGGGTCAAAGGATGTGTGTGAGGGCAAGTATTTTCAGAATTCAAACCTGGGAATCAAGATTTCTATCTGGAGCTCAGGATCTAACTCACACAGCTAAGATGACTTTGTGCCACTACCAGGAGAGTTCCTGGGCATTTCTTTATTGCCAAACCCTGGGAAGGACAAGCACTTCTCACAGTAAGAAGATGAGATCAGCTAAAGCCATGGATCTTATAGAAAAGCATTAGGGTTGGTGTTGTTCGTTATTGTTGTTAAACGTGTGTTCCCAGGGCCTCTGCCCTTTACAAATGTGATTTGCTTTGGTTCAGTGATTAAGTTTAATCTACCTCTCTGTCAGATTCCCCAAACAGTTGTGCTGGTACTGCCCATTTTAGTAACTGCAACAAAAAAATGAGAAAAAGTGAGATATGATACATGGATTGCTTGTGTTTCAGTAATCCATGCAGCTACTATTTGCTGAGTTTTCTCCTTGTGCTAGACAAATAAAAATGAATAATTTTGCATGGTTTTCTTATTTAATTTATTTTTATTGGTTTCATGTGATCGCTGAAATGGCGTTAAAGAAACTTGTCAAATATCCATAAATTATATAAAGTATTATCTTATTTACTAATTATTTTCCCTACTTTTACCCGAACTGAGAACTATTTGAAAACATACTTGTAATAAACATGCAACAAATGTTTGTGGGATAGATGGATGCATGGATGTATGCATTGATGGATAGGTGGATAAATGAATACTTATTTGCAGCTGGTCTAGATGTAAGCTATTAAATCTTTCTTTCCACACTTGAAATCACAAAGGCCTTAGAGCCTAGATCTCAGGTCTAGTGCAGGGATTCTCAAAGTGTGTTTTCTAGATCAGTAGCATCACCATGACCTGGGGACCTGTTAGAAATGCAAATTCTCAATTCCTGCCACAGGTCTGCTGAATCAGAAGCTGGGGGGTGGGGCCCAACAATCTGTGTTTTAACAAGTCCTCCAGGTGATTCTGATGCTTACTGATGTTTGCTAACCACTGATCTGGCCCCACCTTATTTTATAAATGAAATGGAGACCCCGAGGAGTCAAGGTCCAAATTGTTTGTACTCATCCTCAGGTCTGATCTGGAACAGAGAATCATTTGTACAGTAAGTACTAAAATAACTGTAGATTTAATGACTGATATTTTTAGAGATTAGAAGGACTATGCCTGTTTAATCAAATCTATTGACTTTCTGATATATATAGGTAATATAAACAGGGCTTTACAAATTGGTGAACTAAGGGTAATAGTCACGCTACAAAATTGATTCTGCTTAATAAGTAAAAATTAGACATACAAGCAATATTTATAGAAACAACTTATTGCAAACCAAATGCACACACTTAATTTATGATTTAACTAATTAAGTTTAATATTGGGCTAACAGCCGCTAAGGCAAGGCAGAGTTATAGTTACTAATGTTGAGAAGGCAGTACTGTTAAGTTAGATTGTATTAAATAGTTACTGCTTTGGACTTGGGACTTAATCTGTTTACTGTCCTGATTTTGTTCTGTTTTTTTAGTTGAAGTGAGATAAAGGGGAAAGGGTTAAAAACATTGCATATGGATAGGGAATCTTCTATTGTCAAATTTGGGATATAGCAAGAAGGCTGATGCCTGAGCTGCCGAAACCAAAGAAGTCAGGTGCTTCTAACAGCCAACTCCAACAGGAAACTAAATGTGTCCACTTATCAGCACCAGACAGACACAACCCTTGCATCATTCATTTTCTCTCCTTTTTACAAAACATCTCCACCTTGTCTGTTTTCATGTTAAATCTGCCTAAGAGCAAAATGCAGCCTTCGAAATACTAGTGTGTCCTCTTAGCTTTAATGTAGCTGTGGCTTCTTTTTGCCAAAAAACATGCCACTAATATCTATTTCTGTCATTATATACACAGTACTAGTGTGGCAAAGAGCTTGACTACTATAGATTCTAGAGCAAGCTTGTGTAACCTGCGACCCTCAGGCTGCATGTGGCCCAAGACGGCTTTGAATGTGACCCAACACAAATTCATAAACTTTCTTAAACATTATGAGATTTATTTTTGACTTTTTTTTTTTTAACTCATCTGTCGGTAGATGCTGATGCCAATGGATCTGTCTATGGGGACTGCTCTGGGTGTGGTACTGATGGTAGGAGCCCTCTGAGAATGAGCCCTCAGGAAGAGTGGCCTTTGGTGCCAGAATAGTCTACCTGGGATAAAGCAAGACCCGCCCTGGTTTGTGGTTGAGTTTACTGAAAGAAGTATCTACTTCTGTAGTGGATAGTGGTGAGCAAAAAAGTGTCTCCTGGAGTTAGATCTGGTTAGTAGCACTACCACTTCTGCCTAAGCCTATGCTCAGGAAGAAAATGGAGCATTTTCTGAGAACACAAGCCCAGTGATGAGGAATGTGCAAGTAGACTGGGAGTAATAGAGGAAAGTGTGATGATGGGAGATTGGCCAACTTGTCCCAGTTTGCCCAAGACCGTCCCAGGGGTAGCAGTGAAAGTTCCATACCCTGGATAACCTCTTAGTCCTGTGCAAACAGGAATGCAGTACAGCTCAAGTAGCCGGGAGACATTTAGAGTCGAATCCCCACATTTCCCAGCAAGGGTAGCAGACACAAAACTTTGCCAGCAGGTCGAGGTTCAGCGCCCACCTACTAGTGGGGGTGTTTACTCAGTGAGTTAGAGCCAACATGCTAGAAGTCCAAGTTCTCTCCAGCCTGGGGCAGGCAGGAACTGAGCAGTAATTAGATTTTACAGACACTCCAAAATAAAAGTTTGGCTTTATTTTTCTGGTAAATAGTAAACGAGAGCACTGAGTCCTTCATAAATAGAGGCTAAAAGACACTCCACCTGGTCGGTGATAACTAAGACAGCCTCCTGCAAAAGCAGAGGCTTCACGGCTGCTCTTTGTGACTCTTGCGTCCATACACGAGCTGCCCACAGAGTGGGAGGAATACTCCACCTCTCCTTGCACTTGGTTTTGTTCGACCCGAATGATTAACAATATTGGAGGCTGGAAGTAGATTCACCTGCAGTTTACCCTCAATTTGCAACCTTTCAGTCTTAAAGAGGAGGATCCTTTTCATGTTAACTAGCCTTATTCTTGAGTGTGATTCGTTATTATAGCAAATTTAATTGTGCATGAAAAGCATGAGACCTAATTATGTGGCATTTGCATACTCAAAACCAATTCCCAAAAATACTTGCATAAATTTTCTGATGTTCTTTTTGATTCAACAACCTCATCATAGAAAATTGCCTTTCTAAATTGATTTAACACATCCGCCTTGTCGAAGTGTGGCTAATTTTCATCAGAAATAAGAAGTTGGATAGTTATTGTCTACTGGTAAGTGAACTGTATGTGTTGTTATCTCAAATATATATTTGTAAAAATAGAGTTCCTGTCTTGGTTGATTGTCCCAGTAAAAAGGACTTTCATGACTCTTCAAATCCCAAACGTTGTATAGTCCAATTGTTCACTGAGGGGTTTGTGACCACGTGACACTTTTAAGAGGGAATATTTAAAAGGAAAAACACAGGTGCACTGCTACCACCATTATATTTATCATGAGTACTGATCTGCTGATTTTTAAAATGGCACCTTCATCATGAGTATAAATGTTGGTTTCATAGCAGTGCAACTCTTGCTGGTTTTGCATTGAGATATATTTAAAAATGAGATATTAAAAAAATGAGATTAAAAAACCCCTCAAATACTCAATACTACAGACAGTTCAAGAAACTATAGATTTAAGGATTTAGTTCATCTTAAAGTGGGGGTACATGTGAGTAAGGCGTGACTATAATGATGATGGGCTGCTAATTTATTGACCATTTTGAGACTGGTTCACAGAACTCAGGGGGATCAGACTCCCCTGGAGGAGGTGCTGAAACACTGCTGGGCCTCCCCTGTAGAGTTTCTGAGTCAGTGGGTGTGGGGAAAAGCCAGAGGGTTTGCAGTTCTAACAGCTCTGCAGGTGATGCTAATGCTGTCACACTGGGAGAAACGCTGAATTCGATTCTACTGATTAGAAGAACGCATTTTTGTGAAGTGGATTTGTAGCTGAGGCTAAAGGACCATTTTGGTCACACCTGGCACAGCCAAGAAGAGAAGGTCAGCAGCTGCCCATATGATGGGGAATGATGAGTGGCTGGGTTATGACCCTGCCTTTCTTCAGGGATGAACTAGCACAGAGGTGGGAACTCTGGGCCCAAGGTCTCTCTCTAAATTAAAAGTTGCAATGTGTTAACAGTATTTCTCTTGAGACTTTCCAATGGGATTGTTAAAATCTCTGGTAATCACATACTTAATTTGTCCTGCCCTTTAAGAGAGAAGAAACTTCTTTGTTCCTGAATCAGAGAAACTTCCCATGTTCAGAGCAAAAAGGTTTTCTAATTACCTTTCAAACAAGAAAACAGGACTCTTTCCTTCAGGCTATATTAGCTACTGGGTTACTACTCATAAAAGTACTTTTTAATCAGGAGTGGTAATCATTTTGTACCACCAGACATTTAGGGTATTTTGGATGAGAATCTCGAATTTCTTCACGTTTTACAAGTTACAGAGTTGAGAGTAGAAGGTGCCAGGAAACAGATCATATTTAACCCAGTTTCTTCATTGAGAAAAATGAAAAAGTTCGCTACTGAGGTTTTTTTATTAGGGCATCTTCTTCAGTCCATTTTCTCATCCTCTGAAACCATGTTAAAATCTTCTCTGTATAACTGACAGTTCATTCTGTAGGCACACTTCTGGCAGCTGTTTATCCTGACATTAGAGAATCAGTTGTGTAGACTCGGTCTCTGGAGGCAAAGTTGAAGGAGAAAGTTGTTCTGTAGTTTCAGAGCAGTGAATATTTTGTGGCTGCTCTCCTTTTCCACTTTCTCCCTTTGCAGAGCTATTTTGCCAACTAGAAAGAGGGGGCTTCCCTGTGAAAATAGTAGGCAGCCCCCCAGTGCAGTCTGTTTTCAGAAGGCAGGGGTCCATTGCCAAAGGAGGGCCCTCCCTCTTACCCCTCTACCTTCTAGTTCCCACTTAGCATTTTTCTGGTCATATTTACAGATCGGAAAATGCAGCGTGGCAGCCAGATGTGTCCTGCTTGTGCTCATGCCCATTAGACCATAATGCTCTTGGTATAGGGAAACCATATTAAAGTAAATTTACATATTAACTGGTCCTCCAGGAGCTAAGTTACTTTCTGCAGAGTCGGCCTTTTCCTGGAGGGTTTTGGGCAAGTTCAAGTGTCTTCAGCACTAGGGTTGTCATAGCTGAAGAAATGACCTTGGGCTCTCCGTATTGCATTAGAAGCCTTCCAAAATGACAGCTTTGCCTGAGAAAGGTCCAGAGTAGGCCCTGTGCCTGCGGTAGAGGCGTCAGTGAATTCAAGCCCTACTTGACTTGTTTTTCAGGCACCAATTCCCACACAGAATCCAGCCCCCAACCCTCACTACAGCTTCATGGCCCTGCCTCCCCACGCTGCAATTCATCTTCCCTAGAGGACTGTTCTCTATCCTGAGTAATAATTTCTCAGAATTCTTTATTCTCTGCTCCTTGCTCATTAGTATTTGTGGGGAGGGGTATAGCCACAGAATGCGACATTTTTTTTTTGTTTGTTAGTATTTATTTATTTAAGATCTATTTTGGGGAAGCCAGGATGGCTCAGTGGGTTAAGTGCTCGCTTTGCAGCCCTAGGGTCGAAGAACAGAATCCTGACCCTGGCCCATGCGGACCCATATGCTGAACTGGGATGTGACCCCAAGTTTGGTTCTCCCAAGGGTGAGCTTCCCATGTGGGAGGCCCCTGGTTTGGCCCCCAGCTCCTGGGGTTGTGCTTCCCATGCACCCCTCCCTCACTCCCCCTCCCACCTGTGTGGAAGGAAACTATTGAAAAGCTGATGACGTACAACTATGGAGACTGCTCTGGGCCCTCCCCCTTCTCTCTGTCTCTCTCTGTCTCTGTCAAAAACAATAATGTATATCTTAAAAAAAAAAAAAAAGAATTATTTTATTGTTAGAAGTTGAAAGAGA
>PVKE010051135.1:0-10735 GCA_004027555.1 Craseonycteris thonglongyai
ATTTTCCGGCGTATAAGACGACCGGGCATATAAGACGACCTCCTAATTTTACAGTTAAAACATAGGTTTAGGCCTATATTCACTGTATAAGACTTATTAGGGGGTCGTCTTATATGCCCGGTCGTCTTATACGCCGGAAAATACGATACCAGTATTTTGCCAATCTTATTTCACACTTTCTCCCTCCTTCCCCTTTTTTTATTTTATTTTTTTTGCTGTAGTCTTATACAGCGAATATAGGCCTAAACCTATGTTTTAACTGTAAAATTAGGGGGTTGTCTTATACTCCCGGTCGTCTTATACACTAATTGCTGAAGCTGGGAAATGGGTACGTGCAAGTTCATTGTACTATTCTCTCCTCTTTTTCTTGTGTTTGAAATTTCCCAAAATAAAAAGCTTTTTAAAAAACTTTAAAACTATCCTATGTGTGTCTCCCTTCTTCTATGCCTAATGCATTCCAGAATACATGTTAATATAGAAGTCAAATCAAACATGTTTACATGTTACAAAGATGGTTCCATTCCCAAAGACTCAAAAACTCTGAAGCCAACAGTCACATCCCTCACTTTAGACATCAATAAAAATGTATATTAAGCATTTTAACATGTGTTCTTTTCCTTTACACCTTAATTACACAGGCTCTCATCTAATGCGTTACTTGATTTGACTTTGGCATTTTTAATTATTTCTATCTCAGTCAAAACAAAACAAAGTTTTTGAGACCTGTGTTTCTTAGCATTAACATCAACATTTTTACTTTTCCCCACATTCGTGTAAAAGTATGTGGTAAAATGCAACAGAGTATTCAAATATTTGTAACTACAAACACTGAGACACAAATAAATCTGGGAACCAGTCTGGTTTACAATGCCACTGTGAATTTGTGGCAAACATCCCTACACACTCCTCAGCTGACATACAAAAGAACATAAGCAGAATATGAAAGGTGAATTACAGGGGTTCTTATATATCAAAGCATAGTTTGTATGAAAGCTGAACCTAGGAGTGTCAAAACCACCTGTACATGCCAATGTATGATGTTTATGCCTAAGACAATGAGTTTTCATTGGGATCCAGGAAAAAAAAAAAAGGTATGCAAAACCAGCATAGTCCCTTCTATTGGTAAACAGTGATGGGATATAAGGGAAAGACAGAAGAGGGATGTTCCTGGTGACACCAGATTCCTTCTTGCCAAACACAGGACACCTATTTTCCCCAAAAACTCATAATATGAATTTGTTGGTTAGGCTCCAAAGTCAACTCATAAAAATCTATTTATTGCAAATATGAACAAATTATAGTAATAATAATAAAAGCTAATGTAATAAGTGCTTCATATGAATTATTTAAAGCTTATTACCAGTCCATGAATTAAGTGCTATTAATATCACTATTTTATAGATGATGAAATTGAGACTTCAAGATGTAAGAGATTTGTCAAGGTCATACAGTGATAGAATTTATAAAGTATAGTATAGAATATTATTAAAACTATTAATAATAGTATATTGCTAAAAGTATTGTTTTAGGTACATAATGGATAAAATTTACTTGTGTGGGCTATTATTTCTGTAGACAAATACATTTTGAGTTTCAAATAACCATATAGTATAATGATGGCATTTCAAAAATAAGTTAGAAACAGCATGCATTTGGTTAGAAAGGTCATCAACCAAATAATGGAAATTAGAAGATAATTACCAGGTGTTATTATGTCTAATAGATAATCACAAATAAAATTAAACACAATACACTGAGAAAAACCTATTCCAAGAAGAAATTACATACACATATTGTCTAAAGCAACTTTTTATATTTGCTTTTCTTCTTATCTCAAAACTCAATTATCTGGATAAACACATGACAGCTAAAGATCAATGGAAAACATCCATCAGTTCTTAAAGTTCTGTTCCGTGTCCTTACAAGCACTCTCTGGAGATTTGGGACTGGCTTGTGAACTATTACCAACTTGAATCAATTTCACAAGCCACTGTTAAAAGGAAGAATGATGTCTTCATTTAAATAGCAGAAGAAAATTCCCTTTGCCAGAAGCGTCTTAGTAGAAGTTAAGATTACTTCCACGCCAATCTCTCTCGTTTCAACTTTCACAGTTCTCCCAGATTGATAGTTACAGACAAGCTGAGAAGAGCCAAAATCACTACCACGTTCCAACCTCAACGGAGACCTCCAAGTCTGTTTTATAAGTCTTCCTGACTGTGATTACAGTTCTGTAAAACCAACAGTCAGCACCAAGGAAGTCCAGCTATGTACAAATAATGACACTAAGATCAAATGGAAGTGATGACTAGTGGAGCATTGCCCATTCTGTTACATTCACAGAATCACTTTTGTTTACAATGAATTTTGAAATGTGAGCATATAATAAGCACCTACAGATAAGAATTACCCGCACTAAGCTATATAAATGCCATTTTGTTAGCAGCCATATCATTTATTGCTTCATTATACTATTGATTTATACTATTATTTATACTTCATTATACTATCTCATTAGCACTGACGGCACATTCATCAGTAGAAACATCTTGCTAGTCAGGCTCAGTAGGGATCAGTATACTTAAAAAAAAAAACTTTGATGTTTGGGCAAATCTAAAGCAGCATTTCTTTCCCAATTCTGATTCTCTTGACCTTAACCCACTCAATTACTCTAAAAAAAATTGGTAAAGAGTGTTTTATAAAATGAATGTAATTCAAGTTACTAACTCTCTAAGTCTCAATCTCCACATCTGAAAAATGGGCTCAGTAATATATACATTGTTTAATTAAAGGGAAGCTATGGGATAATATACACAAAAGCACTCTGCATGGTAGGTGGTTGGCACAGAACTGCCGACTACACGGGATGCTGGTATTACTCGTATTATGCAGCGAAGTCCTTTACCTTCCCAGACTGGCACAAATTCCTGAAAGTCACACTGCTAGCCCCTGGCAGAGAGGCAATTCAAATGCAGCTCTGTCTCCTGGACTTGAAACGGGAGGAACAACCAGGTAATTCTTCCACATTCTTTTTTAAGCTTTTAAGTCCCAAGGTGGGAACCAGGAACAAAGGATGAGAGGAGCTTCCCTCCTCTAAACTTTATGTAAAGTACAGGGACATTCAGGAAAGAAATTGCCAAGCATGTTTATGTACCTCTTGATACACCAGAGGTCACATTTCTCAGTGTGTTGATAATACTCAGAGGACTCACTGGGAATGTGGTGAAGACTGGAAACAAGTCAGAGGAGTATTTTGAAAGGTGGTCACCCTGTGAAACACAGACCTGCTTGCATAGATTTTGTGACCAGGAAAAAAAACTTGAAAATGACGCCAAATGGCAATTTTTTTTAATAAGAATAAAAGACAATAAAAAATAGAAGTGGCTAAGAGATAGAGGCAAGAAATGAAAGACAAACTGTATTCCAGTGTCTTCACTAACATAGCTTCGATAAGAACTAATTTTCTGAAATTACGGTTTCATAAAATAGAAACAACAACTTGGTTGATGAACAATAATAATTTATCTTGTGTAGTAAAACTTCTGACTGCAGGAATGCTAAAGCATTACCAACACTGATAATTATATGTGTGCTTTGTTGTGGGTCCACTATTTGCCGGTCCCTGTAGGTAGGCCACTTGTGATCTTCACAAGAACACACAAGTGCGAGAGTTACTACTACCAGTAAGCATTTCACAAATAGCAAGAAACCCAGTCTCAGAGCCATCAAGAGAACGCCCAAGGGCACAGAGGAGAACAGAAATGCACACCCAGATCCTTCCAATTAAAAAACCTATGCTCTCTCTCTCAGTGGCCAGGAAAGTGCCCAGCACAAGGTTCATTTGACACGCCCTCCCTCGTTGGTAGCCTGGGAAAGGTACGAAAGAGGTGGATGGAGGCTCCTGGAGGATCAACCCTAGAATATCAGTAAAAAAGCATCACCTTCTCCTCAGGAACCAAATCAATGATACTGAAAATAGTGAAACTAAGAAGAGTGTATTGATTTTTTTAAATGGCGCTATTTTTTTTTAATTTGCTTTTAAGGTCTTTTTTTTTTTTTTTTATAAATATTTATTTATTTACTTATTTATTTTGACAGACAGAGAGAGAGAGATATAGAGACAGAGAGAGAACCGAACCGGGGGAGCTCCCAGTTCAGCATATGGTTCCACACGGGCCAGGGCCGGGATTCGATCCTCGGTCCCCGGCGCTGCAAAGTGAGTGCTTAACCCACTGAGCCATCCTGACTTCGCCTAATTTGCTTTTAAATGGCAAAACAATAAGATGTTTTGAAAGCATAACCATCTGCACCTTGCACAGGACCAGAATACAAAGTTCTCAGTAAACCAATAAAAGCAGTCAAAAACAAATTAATGAATTCAAAAAAAAAAACAAGCCCATCTGTGATGTTTTCATCTACTCTATACAGTCAACAAGACTGAAAACAGGAGGACAGACAAAATGACTTTCAAAGTTTTATACCACTGTAATCATAAGATATTACATTCAAGGTATTCACACATAATGCGATGCATGGGTGATGTGATGTGGAGTTGTACATCGGGAAACTATCTAATTGTTACCAACCAATGTCACCCCATTAAATTAAACAATAAAATATAATAATATTTTTTTAAAAAAAAGGTACTCAAAGACTTTCACACTATTTCCTCAACATGCCTAATAGCAAGTAAGTATATAGGTATCATCATAATCTATGTTAGAGATAAGATAATACAGAATAAAAGGAGATTCTAAACACATAAAGAAATAACAGCTGAAGCAAAATCATAATCAAAATTCTGAGCATAAAAATTATTTCACCAGGGAAAGCTGCTATGGTGTCAACTGCGTATCCTGATGGTTCCCAGCAGACTTCTAGATGGGCAGGGATATCCCTCCAGCCTTCCTGAGGGCTATCAGTACAGGCCAGGGACAGCCAGAACCCCAGGCCAGTTACCTCCAGCCACAGAAGTCTAGATTGTCTATCCGGCATGCTCTACAAAGATTATTACTTCCTAAACACTCTAAAATGGGGAAAAGATTCAGAAGCTTTAGTAAATGAATTGATCATTTCACCAACTTTTTGATCGGGAAATGTTAACAGCTTAGAAAACCCACAAGGTGCCTGGAGTGGCAAGAATAACCTTCTCAATCCTCTTCCTCCCCCACAGGGCCATTATTTTTCTAACAGCTGTTGGCCAGCGTCATCCCAGGCTGAGCATGACACACTTTCTGAAGTACAGTATACAAGGCTGTGTAAACCAAGTTAGGAGGTCACAGCTGAAAGCACTTCTATGAGCCTCAGTACAGGATCAGACAAGTGCCTAAGAGGGAACCCCCACAGAGTTCAGGTCCCCAGACAGGCCTATCACTAAATGCACTGGAGCCCATCTGACTGTCTGGGGCTATGTCAAGAAAAATGATTAAGGTAATAGTGACAACTGAACAATCCCAAAGATATTCCAAGGGAAACCATCTGAATGGGGTGCAATGAAAAGGGAGATTTCCTTCTCACCATTTCATTTTTACTGCACCTTCAATACACAGGTGCACAATCATAAGGACAGCCACAGAAATAACTTTATAAAAAGTCATTGGTGGGTGCCAGGATAGCTCAGCGACTGAGCATTTGCCTTGCAATCATGAGGTCCAGGGTTGGACTCCCAGAACCAGCCCATGCAAACCCATATACTGAACTGCAGTGCAACTAGTAGCCGCTGGGATGGCTCAGCAGCAAAGGTTCTCACCTCCCATGCGGGAGGCCTCTGGTTCAGTTCCCACCCCATGCAGCCCACATCCACCTGTGTGGAATGAAACCATGTCACAACCAATGATATACAACTATGTAGACTGCTCTGGGCTCGTTCGCACTCTGTCTCTCTCTCTCTCTCTGTCTTGCCTCTCAAACAATAAAATAAATCTTAAAAAAAAAAAAAAGGAAGAAGAAGAAGCAATTGGCATACAAAACTCAGTACTCCACAGCAAGAAGGGCCCATGTGTTGGCAAAAGAAGTCCCTGTCTTCAAGCCCAGCAGCCTGGAAGCAGAGCTCTCTTGCATCTCCAATCCCAAAATAAGAACATAGGCTTCCTTATTTCTGCTTTACTAGCTCCTTATAACATGTCAAAAGCTGCACTCATGACCCAAATATGCAAGACAGTAACAAAGTACATGTAGGATAAAACAATTCCAAGATGTTCTCAGGTCTTAGAATTCCAAGATGTTCTCAGGTCTTAGTTCTCTCATGTTGAGATACAGTGGTACCCCAGTATCTGTAGGGGATGGGTTCCAGGACCTCACTTAGATACCAAAATCCAAGGATGCTCCAATATCTTACACAAATAGCGTAGTATTTGCTTATAATTTATACACACATCCCTACATAGTTTAAATCATCTCTAGATTACTTATACTACTTAATACAATGTTATTTCTCTGTAAATACCGTGTTTCCCCGAAAGTAAGACATCCCCCGAAAATAAGACCTACTTACAGTTTTGCCTCTCGCTGAAATACTTAGAAGGCATCCCCCCAAAAATAAGACCTAGCGCATCTTTGGGAGCAAAAATTAATATAAGACACTGTCTTATTTTCAGAGAAACAGGGTAAGACACTATCTTATTTTCGGGGAAACAGGGTATAAGACACGGTCTTATTTTCGGGAAAACAGGGTATAAGACACTGTCTTGTTTTCGGAGAAACAGGGTAGTTGTTACATTGATGCCTTGGAATTCGAACTTAGTCCATCCCAGAACCCTGTTCAAGTTCCAAAATGATCGAGTTCCAAGACAAGTGGGCATTTGGATAAAGCTATGGGTCATACAGTCGATACATCCCATGAGAACATGTTGGCATTTGGATTCCAAAACAGCGTTCAGATTCTGAAGCAAAATTTGCTTGATTTTTTTGTTCAGATTCCAAGTTGTACAAGTTTTGGGGTGTTCTGATTCCAAGGTATCACTGTATATTCTTTAGGGAATAATGACAAGAAAACAAAAGTCTGTATATGTTCAGTATAGATGCAACCATAGTAGGCCTAACTACATGATGTATGTCAGCAACAACATAAATTTTTTTTTAATATTTTCAATCCATGGTTAGTTGAATCCGCAGATGCAGAACCCAAGATACAGAGGCTGACTGTACCTTACCCCAGCGGCAGAGGAGTTGCAACCTCATGACAATCACTCTGCTTGGCTCCCTAGTTCCATGCCATCCCAGTTTCCTGGTCTGCCCAAAACTGCCCCTAGTGCTCTATTTACATGTACACACACATGTGCACATGCACATACACACATATGCAATATCATTATCATTTTGGGATACAGCTCACCACCTCTTCATTCACCTAGTCTCAAACTCAGCCTTACACTTTCACATCCCATAGCTACTCACACCTATGTGGCTCTGCTCTGTGGGACCAATTGGGTCTTTGTGACCTCTTGACATTTCTCTCATTTCTGGTGAGACCCTCTGACCAATTCAGGTCAACACTTGTATTCACCCTCTACTCCAAGAAAAAGTGACCTCTACTTTCTCTGCTTGGCCCCAGAGGATCAGGCCTCTTCTTTGCTGCCTTCCCAGCCAAACACAACTTTGCCTCGATCCATTCCTAATGCTAAAGATAAAACACAGGATGGTAACTATATTAAAACTAGCCATGAATCTAACCAACTGAGAAACCAAAGCTCAGTATATTGGACAATAAAGATATGAAACTCAAACATTTCAGGATGGAATCAGATAATTTTGAAATGAAACCTGGCTTTGTTATTTCAGATGATAGATAAAGACATTTTAAGGGGTGACACACTTGTACAAGCGAAGGTTGTACAGTTAGATTTTTTTTTAGACGGCATCTAAGTTGTCTCTATAAGTAACCAATGACATACCCTGACAGTTGGCTGACTTCCTTGGTGACATAGCAGTGCAGTGATCACATCCATGAAGCTAGTTGTAAATCATACAACCCCTGACTTAGGTAACTCCCAACAAATCTCTGCTTTCTTTGTAAGAGACAAGGCTCACTTTTGCCTAACCTCAGTCCTGAGAACACTATGTGGTTCTGATAAAATTAAAGAAGGACTCACTATAAACTCTTCACGAGAAAAAAAAAATCATTAGATCAATTCAAGAGATACTATTACTAATATGTGTTTACTCTAAACTTATGGAGGGAATGTGACCTTAAATGCCAAATGGTCCATCTTGTTAGCAATATATTTGTAGAAATTAGTCTGCTTGATTTTGGCAAAGTTCCATCTCTCCAAGTTCAAACTCACATTCATCACTAAGCTGTGCTAAATGTAACTACATGTTTTTAAAACTTCAGAATGCAGCAACATTAAGGTCCCTGCTAGATTTTGCTGGTCTAGTCTCAATAATACGGACAAAAATTTGTTTTGTTTCCTGTTATAGATCTAAAATGCCTTCCTAGCTCCCTGATAAAAGAACCTTGGGACTAGTATAACCCATCATATACTATTTTGATGTTTTCAATTTGTTAATTGTCTAGAGTTTCAGTGGCAGTATATAAAAACTTCTGTATTTTAAACAAAGCATGGTAATGACATATAAATTTACCATGGTATAGAATCATAAGAGAATCACTGTCTTCATATTGTTAAAAGCAAATCAACTATGAATCCTTTTTAAATCACTAAAGCAACCCCAAAATCTGTAGGAGTAAACAAAAGAAATGAAGAAAGCTAATTATGAAAAGGCATACTGTTTTATAAAGGTGTTTTTGTGATAAAAGTATATGATGCAGTCAGCCTGGTATAAAAGATATTATTTAAAGTAATCTAAAAACTACATGCAAATGAATAAATGCTCCCAAGATAAATTACAAAGAAAAACATTCTGAATAAGAGTTTTCTTGGTACCGGTAGTATATTTGAAGTCTGTTCGGGATTCTTTGGAATGTCGATTATGTAATATTGTTCCTTTACCGCTTTTCATCTGCATCACTGTGGTTGTACATCTCCAGGTAAGTTCACTTGAACATCTTTCTATTGAAGACCTACTCTATGGTAGTTCATGCCAGAAAATGGTGACACAATAAATGAATAAGATAAGAGTCATTTTACTGAGGAGATTACAGACTGCTGAAGTAGAAAGACACATTGACAGATAACTTTGCATAACTTCGAACTCCAAGAAACATACTTGCTCAAGATTAACAGAGAGGGGTGGTAACACAGAACAGGCTGGTCCTCCACCCATATTTGGAAGTTAAAAATCAGGAGGGATATCTGGGCTGTGGTGATGCCCCTTGGAGGATCGAGGGGTCCCAGCTACACACCAGGCTCCCCAGCTCAAGTTACTAGCACCAGGGAAAGAAGTCCTCATAAATTATAGCTGTGAATACCAATGGAGATCATGGCTGAGTGAGACAGAGGGTGGCTGTGAGGTTCTCCTCACAAGAGTTCTCCTCTTCAAGAGACCACACACAGACTTACTCACTGATGGACTCACTCGCTTTGTGCTCCAGTGCTGGGAGAGCAGCTCAAAAGTCTCCAGGGATCTAATGTGAGGAAGCGAATTATCTGGCTTCAAGGCAAGGGCAGCAGGGGCAGATAGAAATGCTAGCAGAGGCCAGTGTACCTTTTTGGGCCCTCCCACCACCCATCATACAGACTCAGACAGCCACCATATCTGAGTCTCCATCAACCTGCCTAACACCATACAACCCATCCCTGGTGCTTCTCTGAGACTCTGCCCCACCCAACTTGCAGCCCCACACAAGACACTTCTAGTGGCTTTTCCATACAAATGTCCTATCTTGACCCATGCTGAAGCCTTTCTTAAAATTTCTCAAAGGTTTACAAACACCAAACAAGCAGCACCTGGCCTCAACATGCCCCTTACCTCTTGCTGGGCCATCCCAAGTCCAGAACTAATTCCCAGGAACCTGCAAGCCCAACACTAGTGGCACCCATCCGCAAATTACTTTGCAGGTCATACCAAGTGGCCCCAGGCAGACTGCAGGCAGTAGCTGACCTTGGCCTATATCAGAGCCTCTTGAAGAGGCCCCAGAAACAAATACCCACTATCTAAGTTCAGATCCCACCAAAGCTCCATTCAACCAAATCCACAAATGACACACCCAAAGGGCAAACTGGGCAGGCACCAGGGCCCTGCTAAAGTTAATCCTGCTCCATAGTGTCAGCCCCTACATACAACTCCTCCACTGTAGTCACGGCCAGTCCTCACAGCCAATCAGCAAGAAAGTCAACCCCTCCCACTGACATGCAAATAGCAGCCAAGACTCAACTACAACAGGAGGGCACACACAACACACACAAGGGACACACCTGGAGCAACCAGCTCAAGTGACCAGAGAGACTGTGCCATAGAGCACCACAGGACACCCGCTACCTAAGACCGCTCTACTAAGACCAAGAAACACAGCAGCCGCACATCATACATAGAAACAAACACAGGGAGGCAGTCAAAGTAGAAAGAGAAAAAAATATGTCCCGAATAAAAGAAAAAAACAAAGCTCCAAAAAAAAACTAAACAAAATGGACATAAGCAATCTACTAGCCACAAAGTTCAAAACACTGGTGATAAGGACGTTCAATGATCTCAGGGAGAACTTCAACAAAGGGACAGAAAACATAAAAATGGAGCTAGACGAAATAAGTCAGACTGAAAGAATCAGGAAACACATGACCTCACTTATAGGTGGAATATAAAACTGAAAGTAACAAAGACACAGAGACCTATGGACACA
>PVKE010051136.1:0-10732 GCA_004027555.1 Craseonycteris thonglongyai
AACCCTTCCTACTCACCTGATTTAGCCCCCAATG
This sequence comes from Craseonycteris thonglongyai, assembly GCA_004027555.1. Taxonomy (NCBI): domain Eukaryota; kingdom Metazoa; phylum Chordata; class Mammalia; order Chiroptera; family Craseonycteridae; genus Craseonycteris; species Craseonycteris thonglongyai. The sequence goes on from PVKE010051136.1 coordinate 35, forward strand.
ACTTTTGTATTTACCCAAAGAGAAAAGAAATATTGGAAGAAGACATTTTTATGACATTGAGGACACCAAGGGTAATATGACAACAGCTCTGGTGGCCATTCCAAAAAAAAAAAAGTTACAAAAATTAGTCTGAAGGGTGGACTAGGTGCTGGCATTGGTACATAGCTTCCCAAGGGGAGTCCTTCAAAGGTCACTGTAGTGATATTCAGCAATGAGGTATGTAGCACTTTTTCTAGGATGAGTTCGCAAATGTAATTGTCAGACCTTATATACTCTGGAGCTAGAAAGGAGATGGAAATGCACATACTATTAGTTATAGAATGGACAGCAATAAAATTTCATTTTTATTTTTTAAACTTAATAGTTTAAAATGTATTTTAACATGTTGGAGGAGGAAAAAGCATTTCCTATATAGTTAACGTTTTTCCACTTAATTGCCTATATATCTTATGCTTCATTTATTTTTCTGAAAGGTAAATTACATTATTGCTGCCACGAACAGGGTGTTTTAATTTCCATTTGAACAACATGCAAATGGAAGTTTAGGGATAACAATTTAAATAAGCAGTGACAGATTCTAGGCCTTTCTGAGCATCCCCCAAATGCTATGCCTATAAAATCTCTTGCATGTAAATATTACTAGAGAGTTGTATTGCACCTTCAGTGTAGACAAGGTTTAAATGCCATGAAATTAATCTGACCAGTGAGTGATGATATCTGTCCCCAGATTCCCAAGGGCCATTTCAATCAATAATTAAATAGTATAATTTTGTCTTTTTGTTTACAGTCTTTATTATCCCACAATAAGTAAAATAAGAATTAGTATGCGCAGAATGGAATTGAATTTTAAATAACTTAGCTCTCATATTTTGTACAGGTGGAAATTAAAAGTCAAAGGTCCTACATTGTTGGTCTAATTATATAGCTCAATCAAATGACCTGAACTAGAGCCAAGTTCTCCTGAATTCTTGTTCAGAGCACACTATACCATGAATTGATATATGTCAGTTAACTTTAAGAAATAATTAGAGAGTTTTATGAGGTGGTGAAGCAGATGCTCTCATGCCTAAGCTGTTCCCTGGGACAATACCATTAGGATGTTGTCATTTCTATCAGGCATCGCTCTGGACTACTTTAGAAAGTGATATTTGTAAGGTTGTTTAAGAAGGATTTCAAAATCCCTAAGTGAATCACTGTGGGTAACTTTCCTGGCATGAAATTATCTACTGGCATGATCTATAAATCCAAAAATCCCAAGAGGTACATCAGATGGGTGAGTAGGAATGGAGATTGACTTAAGTTTTAATGAAAAAGTTTCCCCATTCTAGCTGGTGATTCATGTGGTAAAAAATTTATTTTCCTGATTATCTTCTTGTCATTCCTGTAAAGGTCACTGTTGAGTGGGTCAACATCATTTTGTTCACAATTTCTAACAGTATCAAATTGTATAGCTCACATTTTTTTTTAAACCTAGATTGCCTGCTTTTTACGTTTTATTTATTTATTTATTTGATTAATTTTCGACAGAGAGAGAGAGATACAGAGATACAGAGACAGACAGAGAGAACTGAACTGGGGGAACTCCCCAGTTCAGCACATGGTTCCGCACGGGCCGGGGCCGGGACTCGATCCTCGGTCCATGGAGCTGCAAAGTGAGTGCTTAACCCACTGAGCCATCCCGGCTTCCCCAATATAGCTCACATTTTGTCATATGTAAGTAAATTTTTTTTCCTCCACAACCAGGTTCTTTTTTCTTCATTACTATCAGTTGAAAGCATTAGTTACTATCTTTGAGGAACTTGAGTACATCCATGGGCTTATTTGATTTCCCAACATTGTTCCCTCAAAAGTACACTTTGACATAGATTTAAAAAAATAAAATTTAGGGGAAGCTGGAATGGCTCAGTGGGTTAAGTGCTCACTTTGCAGCCCTGGGGACCAAGGATCAAATCCAAGCCCCGGCCCCAGCCTGTGTGAACCCATATGCTGAACTGAACTGAGGAGTGCCCCCAGTTCGATTCTCACTGGGGTGAGACCCCAGCCCAATTCCTGCCCTGTGCAGCCCTGCACCCACCTGTGGAATGAAACTATGCGGAAAAACCAATGATGTGCAACTATGGAGACTTCCCCTTTCTTTCTCTCTCTCTCTCTCTCTCTCTCCCTCTCTCTCTCTCTCTCTCTCTCTCTCTGTCAAAAACAAGAAAAACAAATCTTTAAAAATTAAAATTTAGTTTATGGAATTCAGGAAGTTGTACTTGTTCATACATTGACACATTGTAAAATCATTCTTTAAAATTATCTTCATTAAGGATCTTCTCAACATTAGAATTGTTTTCCTCTTTCACAAAAAGTATGTCTGAAAATATAAATGACCAGTAGCATATTTTTCAACCAAATGTATCCTAACTATACTTCATTTGCCTATGAAAATATGTAAAATTTTAACACAAGTCCAAGTTGAAATGATAGAGTGATCAGGATTCCAGATTCAGCATTTGTATGATTTGATATTTTTGCAGATAGTAAAGTTAAAATTGTAGTCTGCTCTTTGGGGTTTTAAAAGTGAGTAGTGATTTTCAATACAACCATACAATTTGTTATTCATGTGAATGTTTTATCCCACTCTCTTGTATACTTTTGAGATCTCTGAGAGGTTCTCTGCCCGGGATGTAAATAAATTGAAAAATAATACACAGGAGAGGGAGTTAGAGAACCGAAATATCACCTTTATTATTATTAATGTGGTATAACTTGAAAGCCCCGCTTCAGTTCTGTTAATCAGGTAAGGTTATTAATAATTAAAGTATAGAATTAGACAAGGGAATTCATAGCAGCACAGAACAGGACAAGGGCCCCTTTCCGGTAGGGGCAGAGCACTGTACATCTCCCTGTGGGTAGGCCTATTCACAAGAAGGAGAAAGAAGGAGAAGGAAGGAGCTCATCCAAGCATGTCATTGCTTAGCAATCACAGGAGCCATTCTACCTCCCCTGGGACAGAGTGAGTAATAGGAGTGTAGAGCTGCTAGCAGTGAGTTTAGAAAATTCTCGCCTGGTGGAATCCAAAGAAGTTGGGGAATGGTATCATTCCCCTCTAACAAATTATGCAAGGTTTGACACAAGTCTTGTTAATGTTGCTTTGTCTCTATACCCCATTCTGGTAACCCTCTTGTAACATTACCTCACATTCCCTTTCACAAGTTCTGACATTTAAGCTAGTGAACTTGCCACCATGTGCTTATGTTGGCAGCACTGTATGAGTGTGGTGATGGAAAGAGAACTGACTCTGGGTGCTGAGCACACAATGCAACACATAGACAACGTAATGTAGAATTGTACACCTGAAACCTATGTCATTTTACTAACCAATGTCACCCCCAACCAATTTAAATTTTTAAATCCTCAATAAAAGCAAGTACATTAAGAAAAAAAAACCAGTCATAGAATAAATGAGGAAGGTCATGATAGCAAAATGAGGTGGGAAACAATATTTTCATGGACAGAAGCAGGTTCATCCAGCAGGAGACAGAGCAGATGAGGGGTAAACTCTGATAGTGGCATTAACATTCTATAAATCTAGTATTGCCTACATTTATAGAAAAATATCTTGCCTTTGTTCTGGGCATTGCTTTACTCACATGACATGAGTTACACTATGTTGCCAATAAAATCTAACACTCTTTTAGCCAAAATTAGCTATAGTACCATAAACGAGTTTGGGCTAAAGGACATAGAAGGAGTACCAACAGTTCTCATATAGACATATTCTGCATATATAGATTAAATGGATATAATAAATGAGTTCTAAATACCTCCATCAGATCCATAAATATGTCAGTTGCTTGAGTTCTGGTTAATGGAAAGTCTACTTACATTTATCCAGCATCTTCCAGTCCCCATGGGTGCCAGTTAAGCATCTACTGCACTACATTACAAGCCATGACTTCATGACCATTTGTCATCTTCCTCTGGAAAGACAGATGTACTTGATAAACTGTCAACAAGGGGGCTTCGTACATAGGCTGTTTCACTCACAATTGACAATTTAATATTATAAACATGAAAAGGAAAACTTAACATAGTGCCCCAAATCTTAATATCTTGTTCTCTGTTTGGTGAATATTTGCATACTTCTACTTTGTAATATTTCTCTTGCAGACTATAGGAAGCCTCAAGTGAGGAAGAGAATGCCACTACAATCTGATATCACTGTCAATTAGCTCATGCACAGTAATAAAAGACAAACTTGCTCCTTGGGAAGCAATGAATAGGATCAGTTCCAAAAAAATCCTTTGTCCAACCTAAGATGTAGAGAGTGGGGTACAGTGGTGTGTCTTCAGTTTTTGAACTTCTAAAGCAATTCAAAGAAAAATAAATTACTAGGAGAAACGTGAGAAGCCAGACAGATATTACCTGATTAATACTTTTACTATTAGCTTGAATAGAAAAATTAGAGATTTTTTTGAAGAACTAATTTGATTCCTATCTGTCTCTTAGAGTTTTAAATATCTCACTCTCTGCCTTACTGAATTAAAAAAAGTAAGCTAATCAATTTAGAGAGTCTCCCCTCAAACACTCCTTTCTCCATCTTCAACATCTTATTATAAACCAATGAGTTTGCACAGATCCAGTTTTACCTTACATAGAATCTTCATAACTGTGCTATGAAGTGTATAAAAAAGTTGTTCTTTTAACTCACTAATTTATTACTTATGAAGGTGTTTTTACTGTTTTGTCTCTAGGCCTCCTGACTAGAACTGCAATTCCTGCCAGCTTAGTCATAGTACATTTGTACAACAAACCTATTCGCACAGCCCCAAAATTTACCCTATATATTTGTTCTTCTGGAAGTCACTGGTCTCAGTTCTTTCAGAGAACCATTAATAAAAAATTCACAGCTTAAATCTTATAGTCATTAAATGATTGTTTATTTTTTAATTTAATTAAATGCATTGATTAGTAAAATCATGTAGGTTTCAAGTATACAATCCTAAAGTACATCATCTGTGTGTTGTATTGTGTGTTCACCACCCAGAGTCAGTTGTCCTTCCATCACCATATAACTGGCTCCTCCCCCCTACCCCACCCCCACTTACCCTGTGGTAGCCACTAAACTGTTGTCTGTGTCTATGAGGTTATATTTGTCTTGTTTGTTTGTTACTTTCAGTTTTATATCCCACATATGAGTGAAGTCATACAGTTCTTGACTTTTTCTGTCTGACTTATTTCGCTTAGCATGATGATTTCAAGTTCCATCCATGTTGATGCAAATGGCAGTATTTCATCTTTTCTTGTCTCTGAGTAATAGTCCATTGTGTAAATGCACCACAGATTTTTTTATTCAGTCATCTATGAGAGGGCACTTTGCTTGTTTCCATGACTTGGCTACTGTAAATAGAGCTGCAATGAACATTGGGGTACATATGTCTTTACAATAAGTGTTTTCAGAGGTTTTTTTTGTAGATACTCAGAAGAGGGGTTTTGGGGTCACATGGTAATTCTTTTCTTAACTTTTTGAGAAACTCCCATACTGTCCCCTATAGTGGCTATACCAACTTAAATTCCCACCAGCAGTGTATGAGGGTTCCTTTTTGTCCACAGCCTCTCCAGCACTTGTTACTCCTTGTCGTGTGTGAGGTGGTATCTCATTGTGTGTGTGTGTGTGTGTGTGTGTTTTAAAGATTCATTTTATTATTACAGAGAAGGTAAGAGAGAGAGAGAGAGAGAGAGAGAGAGAGAAGCGGGGAGGACCCAGGACAGTCTCCATAGCTGTAAAACATTAGTTGCGGACCCTGCAGTTGCAAGGCAAGCACTGAACCTATTGAGCTATTCTGGCACCCCCTCATTGTGATCTTGATTTGACAAAGCAATCCTAAGAAAAAGAACAGGGCTGGAGATATAACACTCCCTGACTTGAATTTATACTATTAAAAAAAGTTACAGGGGAGGCCGGGATGGCTCAGTGGGTTAAGCACTCACTTTGCAGCCCTGGGGACCGAGGATCGAATCCCGGCTCTGGCCCGTGTGGACCCATATGCTGAACTGGGCAGTGCCCCCATTTCGGTTCTCACTGGGGCGAGACCCTGGCCCAGTTCCTGCCCTGTGCAGCCTCGTGCCCACCTGTGGAATAAAACTATATTGAAAAACCAATGATGTGTAACTATGGAGACTGTTCAGGGCCCTAACCCTTCTCTCTGTCTCTGTATCTCTCTCTTTCTCTCTCTCTCTGTCAAAAAAAATAAAATAAATCTTTAAAAAGAAAGTTACAATAAAAGAGAAAAAGCATAGTATTGGGAGAAATACAGACACATAGAGCAATGGATTCAATTGAAAGCACAGAAATAAACCCACATATATATGGGCAGATAATTTTCAACAAAGGAGCCAAAACATATAATGGATAAAAACAAAGCCTCTTTAGTAAATGGTGCTGGAAATATTGGAAAGCCACATGCAAACGAATGAATCTGGACTGTGATCTCTCATCATACACCAAAATTAACTCAAAATGGATTGCAGACCTAAATATAGGACCTGCAACAATAAACTGTGTGGAAGAAAGCATAGGCACTAAACTTATGGACCTTGAGTTCAGAGAGTATTTTATGATTTTGACCTCAAAGGCAAGGGAAGTAAAAGCAAAAATAAATGAATGGGACTATATCAAATTAAAAAGCTTCTGCACAGCAAAAGACACCATCAACAAAACAAAGAGACAACCAACCCAATGGGAGAACATACTTGCAAACAACACCTCTGATAAGGGGCTGATATCTAAAATATATGAAGAACTCATGCAACCTAACAACAAGAAACAAGCAATCCAATCAAAAAATGGGTAGAAGACCTGAACAGACACTTCTCCCGAGAAGACATACAAATGGCCAACAGATATATGAAAAAAATTCTCAACTTCACTAGCTATTAGGGAAATGTGTTTACTTTTTAATACCGCATTCCATTTTGTCAAATAATCATCTGGAACCTTCCATATTGTTAAATAGAATTCTTTAAAGGTTCAAAAACCCATGCTGAATGGGTCTGTTATGCCTAAAGTACCTTGTCTTTATTAGAAAGTCTCTACACATTTGCTGACTCACATTTATGCTCAGTCATAAACTTTTGATCTTTCAACATTCTCTAAATGAGACTGATTTGCTCAATGACTACCTTACAATCCAGTAGATAAATGTGATGTGATTTTAGTTCACAGAAGTTTGTCTTCATTAAATTTATGCAAGAAATGTACATTAAGTTAGAGTTAAAAGATAGCAATGGAGTTGAGCTAGAAAACATTAAGGATGTTGTAACTTAGCTTGAATCTCCAATACGTCAGGCTAGAATGGTAGTTGCTTAACCAAGTCAGAAGAATATTTTTAGATGGACTTATTAAGGCTAATACATTAATGTATTAAATGATGTGATATTGTTTATAAAAACGTACACAAGCTTTCTTTGGAAAATATGTTTGGAAATATTTAGCTGGTTATCTACCATATTTTATTGACATTTTCATCCCCCAAAATAAGCATAATGGTTAAAACAGTTATTGAGCACTTATGTGCCAGGGACACATTTTACAGAATCCTTACAACTGCTCTGTAAAGTAAGATCCATTAATATTCTCACTTTAAAGTTGAGAGTATAGAAGCACACACAGAGCCAGTGACTTGGCTAAGTTCACAGCTAATAAAGTTACCAGCCAAATTTTTACTGAAGACCCTGTGACACGTGACCCTAGCCCACAACCTGTACCTCTAACCATTACAGTGTTTCCCTTCCTGACTAAATAGCTGTGTGCACATGCATGTGTGTATGTGCATGTGTGTGCATGCATGAACACACCTGTGTGTGCCAAGTCTACAAGATAACATGATGATATATATGGCATGCCTTTCTTTTCTAAAGCAAAGTAGAATTCCTAGTTGATGCATGCTGGTGTTTAAAAGCATGGAGTGGATAGTGGAGGTTTGAATCACAGCTCCTCCATGTTCGACCTTTACGTGTTTGGGGAAGTGACGTCAGCTCACTGAGTCGTTTGCTTTCCTACACCACAGGAACACTGAGAATAACACTTAGCTTGGGAAGTTCCTTGGAGGATAAGTAACAGTATTCATTAAACATCTGGTTTCCAGGTACTGGACTAGGCACGTAGGTTCTCATTGAGTCCCCTCAGCAACTATATAAGTTATCTATCTTCCTCAATGCACAAATGAGGAAACTGAAATTCAGAGAGAAGTGAATTACTCAAGGCTACAGGGTAGTAAGTGGCAATCCAGGACTGAAATCCAACCCAGACCTGTTTGGTGACAAAGACCATGCATTTTCCTACTTTGTTTCTTTGGAGGAAAAAAAAATGGTATTGTAGGGAAAATGGGTGGCAAAGATAATTTCTTTTTATTTTATTTTTTAAAAATATTTTATTTATTTATTTATTTATTTTTGACAGAGAGAGAGAGAGAGAGAGAGAGAGAGAGAGAGAGATACAGAGACAGAGAGAGAACTGAACTGGGGGAGCTCCCAGTTCAGCACATGGTTCCGCACGGGCCGGGGCCGGGATTCGATCCTCGGTCCCCAGGGCTGCAAAGTGAGCGCTTAACCCACTGAGCCATCCCGGCCTCTCCAAGGCAAAGATAATTTAATAGAATTCACAATTTTGCTGAGGACTGACCCTATTTCTATTTCGGGACATGTTTGGAGGCAAAGAGAACTGAATTAAAAATCCTTGTGCACCAAGTAAGTTCACTCTCTTCTCTGCCCCAGCTGTCAATGGGCCAGTTACACAACATCAGCTCTTTGCAACAAAAATGGATCTGAAGAATGTGTAGACATTGATTTCTTCATTTCAGTATACATTTAGTAGACATATACTGAGCAACCTGTATGTGACTGGCACTTTGTTAGATACTGAGGTTAGAGAACTTTTAAAAAGCTCTTTCAAAAGGAAAGGAAAAACACTTGCATTAGGGCATGCTGAGCAGGAGTAGACAAAGGGGAGCCATTTATATACAATATACTTTTTCCCAGAGCAGAATGGTACCCCTGAGAATTGGTGCCACAGGATAAAGGGAACCAGGTGAAATGGTTGCCCCAATTCACCTCGATTCAAGCTTCCCAGAGAGTGATCTCTCAAGACTCAGGGAGTGCCTGAAGGATTAGAAATATAAAAACCGTGTGAGATCTTAATGTTCTGCCATGTCTTTCCAAAACGGGATGAAATTTCCTTTATTCAACAGTGCCTTAACATAAAGCAATAGACTGAGTATTTTTTAGAAGTTTTCAAAGGTTAAACAATTAATGATTTAAGTTATTTTAACATTTTTCTCTCATGCCAATTTTCCAAAATGCAGCAGAAACTAGAAAAGGAGCTATTTCAAAAGCTATATTAAAAAAAAAAAAAGTTCTCCTATATCCAAGAGATCAGAGGACTAAAAATCACAAAGTGATTTTAAAGCTAAGATCACTTTTCCATTTATTTTCTTCATGAATGAGATTTTTTTTTTCCTTTTGCAATTCTGGGTTGTATAAGCTGTCTGCATCCACAGCATGAAGTACGTTTTGTTTGGATTATTTTCAGTTAAATGGCATTACAGCTAAGAATAGGGGCAAGAAACATCTTTAGAAAATATGTAGCCCATTACCTCTTATTGATTATGTAGTTCCAGGAAATTACCTGAGCCTAATCAACAAAGCCGGCTGGTCCAAGCATGATTAGAAGTAAATAAACTCAAGGAGAAGGAAATAAGGGGGAGAATATAAATGGGGACAACTCTAGCTCTACACAAACTCTTACCCTAAATTATAAAGGAAACAAAATATGTCTCATTGAAATTGATGCATAAGGAACATGTTTTTCTGCATGGATCTTAGCTTGTAAATCATGTTAAATGTCAAAGGGCCAACGTCATCATTGACATTGTGTGTGGGTGTGTGTGCATGCGCTTATTTGCTAGCGTCACATTTTCAAAACACCAACATGTTCTAAATTGCTGAAATTCCATATGGAGCTTTAAATAGTATAATCCTGGGCACAATGTTAAATAAATCACCTCCTATACAGGGAATTTCAGTACTGACAAATACTGTTAATTTCTGAAAGAAAATGTACCATTCTACATATCTTAGAATGTTTCTCTAGAAATAAAATATTTTTCTTTTATGTAGCTAGGAGTAGAGTAATATTTAAAAACAGAAACCACCTTTTTATTTCTGAATATTCCTTAGTTATATTATCTTCCCTAGGTTTTTGTTCTTTGGGGGCTAATTCATCTTCCTTATCATATAGTGCCACCTATTGGTGAATCAGAAATATTGCAGATATTCACATTTTAAGATAAAAATATGCCTAAAAGCTCACTACACTTGGTAGTGAAATTTAATAGGCAGCAAAAAGGATTCATGCATTTGCCCTTAGAATTATTTATCCCTAGGTAAAAACACAATATTTAATTAGCTTCGCTATATTTTCATCCAGAGAATTTGATTTACAAGTTCTTGGTGGCAGTTGTAATAATTTAACTCCATTTCCTTAGATCTGGGGAACCACAATAAAAATAAAAAGGGATGATTTGAACTTCATATTAGAGCTTGCTGGTTTAAAGAAAGAATGAGTCAGGGCTTCTTTCTTCTCTGTACCTAAAGAGAGACTTCTGTAGGGCAACTCTAGCCTTCCCAAGGAAATAGCAAATCAACACACATCCT
>PVKE010051137.1:0-10731 GCA_004027555.1 Craseonycteris thonglongyai
AGAATCAAAACATAGATGTTGTTTTTAATTATTTATTTAATATTATTTTATTCAGATAAAAAGGTCTCCATGGGTCGGATAAGACTCCATGGGCCGTAGTTTGGAGACTCCTGAAACTCAGGAAGCTGCAACACATGCTAGGGAATAGTCTCCACTCTGAAAAGCTATGTGTGCAACTAGACATTCTATTACTTGGAATAAGAGGAGAAAGACATTGAGGGACAACCCATGTTGTCCACAAACATGAAATTAGACATAAGCGATTCACTTTGAGGAGCTTCCAACAATTCAAGGTCAATGGTTTCCATCTTTTGAATCTCAGTGTTCCTCATCTGTCAAACACAAGGGTTTCTATCAAGTGACCTTTATTCTTCTAGCTCTAGAGTACTATAATTTTGTGTACACTTCCCTTACAATGAGGGTCTTTGTAACAATTCATTTCTCAAAAGTATTGATTATATTTGAATTGTTACAAACAATTACATTTTGCTGAAGACATATATGACTCATTCCTACAATGATTATCTTTGTTAAAATTGGATTAACTGGAATCAGTTAAACATGTTGTCTTGCTGGCTGTTCATGTATTTGATGCATTTATTTTGTGAAAAATAAAATATTCACACAGTGGGAAAATGTAAACTTTTTATGGTTGTTTGAATTAATCATGTGGTCTGAAGAACATTAGGAATAAGTACCACTTCTTTTAAGGAAACATAAAAAACAAACACTTCTTCAATTAAAATAAAATTTAATTACAAACATTTTTAATGGTGAGTAGAACAATGAAGAATTATTCAACATTATTATCACCCCCTCCCAAAAAAAATAATAAAAACCTTTTTATTTTAGACAATTAGGGTAAAGAGACAGGTTGCCTATCCTGGTTTTTTCTGTTGGAATAGTTTATTATTCAGTGTTGTTCAGGTTAATTGCACTGTTTAGACTGACTTTCCTGAGGTGATGGTAGAAGATAACCCACAGAAATGTTGATTATCCACAGGAAAAGAAACTAGATTTATAATTTGCCAATGTTGCACCACAGTATAGGTCAGGGGTGTCAAACTGGTGGGCCGTGGGCTACATGCGGCCCCCGAGGTAATTTTTTTGTGGCCCATGATGCTCTGAACTAAAATGAAAATAGAAAAAATGGTTATGAAGAAAATAGCGCTTAGGGGAGATCGAGGCAATACCGTACACACAATTCCCTCGTTAACCCTTTAACTACTGAAGATGAGGATACACGTGGCCCAGTGCCTTTCCTGGGGGCCTGTGGGTGTGTATAAACGCGCTGACTCAGTTCCAGCGACGTTTGTAAATGTGATGTGGCCCCTGTGAATCTTGCCTGTTGCACCAAATGGCCCGTGTTTTAATTAAGTTCAACACCCCTGGTGTAGGTCATTTATAATGAAGGTTATTCAGTCCTGAGTTCAGTCTCTAGACCATAAATCTAGCTAGCCATAGAAAAATGGCCAAGTGATAACTTTGATTCTATTTCCAACTTGCTATTGTTGAATTATTATTAGAGTGAAGTGATATTTTCCATTTCATTTTGTATGTGAAACTTTCTTGATTTGCTTTGCTGAAATAGACTATTTCAAAGAACTACAGGTGTGAAATAGGATTCTACCTGTTTTCCATCAATTAGTAGTTAATTCTGTAAAAGACCTCTTGAGGAATATTAAAAAGAAAGCATTGAGTATATAAATTTTATGAAAGTGCTATTTAAATCAGGAAACATATTTATTGTTAAATTATTTTAAATAACAAATCTAGCAAACAAGGTGCCTGTTCTTTAGAAGTGTAAGGATAATTCAAAAATTAGCAAAAAATATATATTTTCAATTTTATCTTACCTCAGTGCTTTTCAATCTAAAATTTATGCACAAAGTTTTTAGTATAAATGTATGTATGTGTGTTTATATGTAAATGTATGTAAACAGATACAGATGTACGTAAGTATTTTCATCCCTTTTCCAGCACTGGGCTGTTTGTCTTTAAAAAATAAATAAATAAAATAAAAGCATGATTTATATCAATTTAAATGACCTGTGACATAATTTTTACAATGAGATAATTTAAATATAAACTATTTCAAAACTATTAACCTTCGGTAACTTCAAAAATGCAACAGCCAATGACTTACCATAAAGTACAATTTATCAACTTTTAAGATATGAACTAAACTTGCTTGTTCAGGTTTGGGCATAGATAAGAAACCAGAATATTTAAGCAGGACACTCTAGTTTTACAGTTGGCCAGAGATGTAAATAAGCCAGAATCTTATCACAGCTCATAATAATGCTCTTAAATTTGGAGCTCCAAATATCCCCCACTCAGCAGTTTGCTTGTTTCTCAAAGCTTCAGACTGAAAAACTGCAGCTGTGTTTATGTGGTAATTTAGAACCTCTAGGCTCCATAGCTCAATCACAATTCATTCATGTTGCTTTTTTTTTTTTTTTTTGGTACTGAAAAAATAAAATCAGAGAACCATATAGCATTATGGCCAGCTCTTAAAAATCACAAAAATCAGGAGATTGAAAATTATAGTCCTACAAAAAAACACAAATAATTTCCATTCCCTATTAGATAAAGTTCACAACAGAAATTCCAGATATACGTAGTTAAGGTGTGGTATTCAGTTCAGCAAACACTTATTAAGGCAAAAATAAATCCATGTTATCATAATCAGAGAAATTAAAGCATGAATAAGACAGGCCTCTTAACCTAAGGATCTTGGAGCCTAACAGGAGATATTTGGAATTAAATCCTGTGTGTGTGTGTGTGTGTGTGTGTACATGCACATATAGAAGCATGGGTAATATTCTTTATGGAGAACACTAATAAAAACACTGAGTTTGTTTATAGATGTAAATAAAATTCTGAAATGTTTTATTTTTGGAATATAACAGATCAGTTCAATCGTGTTACTTGTGAGTCACATAGCAACAATTTCTAAAGTGTTTTTATACTGTCTGGATCTGCAGTGACCCCAGCAGAAGTATATGCAGTTTATCTTACTATATATAATAGCCAGATTCTAAAATGTTGCATAAATTTATTTTGTGTAATTGGAATGCTATTTTAATAGCATTTAATGATTAACTCAAATTTAAATTTAAAAAATGAGATTCTAATTTAGAAGTTTTTTATAAATCTGAACGTTTCTCATATTATTTTTGAGAATGCATAGGAATCAGGATAACTTTCTGGTTTATTGCCAGAAAAAAACTCATCCTGAAACATCCAAACACTTTTTAAAAAGTGCTATAGACAAGTGAAACTTTTATAATCTATTGGAGAATAACAAAGGCTATTTCCAATTCACTCTTGTGTTGCATTTCAGATGTTAAGTTGCTTGTAATGTAAATGTTTCTCCTAGAAACAGCCTCTTACAAGCACTGGGTTTTTAAGAAAGAACACAAAAGCAATCCATTTGTCTAAGGTATGGCTATATAGTAATTGCTCTTAACCACTTCTTATTTTCTTTAACATTAAGTGTTTCAGGGGAGAGATGCCAACAGACTCCTTATTCTTCTGCCTGAGTTGTCAGAACCCTCACAACCTTACAGTCCCAGCGAAGGCTAAGCCAGCGCTCCTGAGGTGATGGTGGGAGAGGTGATTCAGAATGAAGACTTTCCATGTTGGAAAACTGAGCTGTCAAGGATAAGAAAGTGGGGTACCTGGTAAGGGACCTTTTACTTTCTTTTCTAGCAGCTATGGAAAAGACTATCACTGAGATTAATGAAAGGAGAAGAGGCATCAAACAAAATCACTCCATTTTATACAATTTTTTATCTCAAAACACATACATAGATGATAGATAGGTAGGTAGGTAGATAGATAAATTGGTGAAAGATAGATGATAGATATGGATGGATGGATGGATGGATGGATGAACAGGTAAGTAGGTCGGTAGGTGGGTAGGAAGGTAGAGAAAGAAAGAGAGATAAACTTTTAGAGTCATAGGATAAGATAAAGGTATACATGCAGTGTATCTCCAATAACTTAATGCTTGATTTCAAAGTTAAGCTGTATTGATTTGAATCTCTAATTACTACTTGGAAGTTGCATGAAAGGGGGCAAGTTCTTAAACCTCTCTAGGTTTTGGGTTCCCCCCTATCTGGAAAAAAAAAGAGGGGGGGCGGAGATAATAATATTGCAGGACTCATAGGATGTGGTAAAGGAATAATTGAGATAAGCCATGTAGAGTGATCAACACAAGCCCAGAACATAGGAAGCTCTCAATAACTGCAGTTAGCAATGGCAGGCGGCAGCAGCAGCAGCATTTTCGTGGCATGTAGTTGAAGGCTGCAGAGATGTAGAGAAAAGCATATTCAACTAAGGGCCAGTTCCAATTTAACTAGACTTATGACCTTGAATATCTCGTTCTATTTCCTTGGGTTTCAACTCCCTCTGATAAAATGAGGGCTAGATAAACTAGAACTTCTGAGATTTCAATATGCATAGAATCACCTGAGGATCTTGCTAAAATGCTGATTTTGTGGTGTCTAAGAGTCTTCAAAACCATAGGGTATAATTATGATAGTGGTTCACTTTCGTACATAAAAAAGGAATAAAGCATTCAATGTCATTTAATAAGAAAACTGGTTTCAAATTATCCTGGGTATTACAAGGGATGCTCAAGGAATTCGTAGAGTTTAGAAGAAGAAAAGTAAAAAAGTAAAAAATTTTTAAATACTAGTATTTTTCCTCTTCAATATATTCACCCTTAACCCTAATACACTTTTCAGATCTTTCAATACGTTTATTTATACCTTCAAAAAAAATGTTTTGTTTTTGACCTCAAATTGTAGCTCTAACTTCTTTGTCGTCTGTGAATTTCTTCCCTCAAAGCTGTTCTTACATATTTGGTAACAAATCATAATCAGATGAACCCAGGCATGGACTGCAGGGAGGGTAGTTTAACATTTGAAATCCGTGATCTTGAAGAGTAGCCAATGCAATATTGCTTTTGTGCAGGGGTGTGTTCCAAAGCAGCACCCCTTTGGTCCATTTTCCTCTTCTCATCTCCTTCAAAGATTCTTTCAATTGTTTCAGCAGACACGACTAGTACTCTCCAGTTATTGTGACACCCTTATCCTTGTGATCAATCAGCAGCCTGTCCTCTACAGTCCAAAAACTAGTAACCAGGAGTTTTCCAGCTGATTGCAACACCATGAACTTCTTACGGGGTGGCGTGCCCTTTTTATGCCACTGAGTGGGACTCCTGCTTTGACTCAGGCTCGTAATGATGAACCCAAGTTTCATCTCCAATGACAACCAAGTTTAAAACTTCATCTTTGTTGTCTCTGCAAAGTTCCAAAAACTGTGATGAACACTCGACACACTGTTGTTTTTGAAACGGTGTGAGCATTTTCGGCTCCCACCTTGCACTGACTTTTGGCATCCTTAGATGCTGATGGAGAATATCCAAAATGGTTGTAGGTGATACTTCAAACATGTCTGCAAGCTACTTTTCATTCGATCTGGCATCTTCCACTGCAACTTCTTTGACAATGTCTGAGGAAGTGGCCTCAACAGGGCATCCAGGACAAAGGGACTCTCTGCCTTACTTGGAAAGGTTATGCCACTTGTAAACCACGTATTTCCCAGGGTAACAGTCCCCATAAACCACTAACATCTCTTCCAAAATGGTTTGAGGAGTTTTGTTCGTTTTGTGAGTAATTTAATGAGGATACAAAATTCAGTTTTATCCTTTCTTGGGATTTTCTTCACATTTGACATGCTTTTTCACTGATATCTGAAAGAACACAAACACAAGTAGACTGAAATTTGGCACCTAGCTTAGTAATAAGTCACACAATCAAACTGTGTGCACTAGTACTCCCACCTCTCCAAGAACCCTCCATTTAGTGAATTTCTTGACCACCAAGCATATGTCTCTAGAGCTCCAATGGATCTTAGAAGCATAAGCCAGAAGTCAAAGGCTGGTTGGCTACTGAGAAGATGGGCCAAGGAGGATTTTCCTGATGTGGTCCTCAGGACAGGGGCAATTTTCAGAAGTGAAGGTAAAGAGGGAGGGAGGCTTGAGAGAATTTAAGATGGGAGGATTCTTTTTTCTTGATTCTGGGAGGCAGCATGGCCTGGGAGGCAGCATGGCCTGCGAGTGAAGAAAGAGGGGTTTTATTTGGTTGTTTGGTGTGTGTGTGTGTGTGTGTGTGTGTGTGTGTGTGTGTGTGTGTGTGTGTGTGTGTTCTATTACATAAGCACTGTTATCCCAGCTCTGCAACTCAATGGCTAAATTTGGGCAAACTGCTTAATTTTTCTTAACTTCAATCTATAAAATGGGAATAACTAGTTAATTGGGCTCTTGTAAGTAAATTAAATGAGATAGTGTTGAAAGTACATAGTACAAGGCTTAAGTGAACATTAAGAATTCATGAAATAATCATCATCATCATCACCATTATCATTAAGTTAGGAGCACTGGAAGGTTGAGCATTATAACTCCAATTTCATTTTAGTTTCTACAGCAGGGGTTCTCAAACTTCATTGTGCACTAGAATCAACTGGAGGGCTTGTTATGACCTGGATTACTGGGCCCCAGCCCCCATGCTTTGACTCAGTAAGGAGATCTTGGGTGGACCCCAAGATTCTACATTTCAAATGGATCCGGAGGCCATACTTTGAAAGCCACAAATCTGGAAAATTAATTCCTATGAGTCTAACTGGCATGATTAGAGGATGAGGAATCTCTGGTAACTAATTTTCCATTTCAGTGAAGCTGACCTAAGGTGGGACACTTTCTTATTTCAACCCATTTTTGAGGAAAACTTTTTTAGAATGTATCATTTTTTTTCTTATTTCTGTGAGCCGCTACTCTTCAATACAACTTAAAAATTTTTTGGAAGGAAATCATTAAGTCATTCATGTAGATTTCAGAAGGCCTTTGATACATGAAATTAAAATCAACCTGAATGTCTGTAGAGTGTATTGCTAAAGGGACAGTCATGGGTCCAGACAAGAGATAGTAGTAAAAGTGGGGAGTCAGCGTGAGTTCCCTGAGAATAAGTATCTCAGGTTAACTTTATTTTTTATTGTTCTGATTGCTAGATTGGTAAATTGGAGAAATGATGCAGGCATACATATTGGACCAGCTAGGAATACAAGGTGATACCAGTGTGTGTAATTAGAAGGTACCATCCTGAGTAGATGTTTGCCTGCAGTGTGCCAGTAGATTTTATCCTCAATCTTGTCTTACTCTTTCTCAATTTGGTTGGAAACATAGATGGCAAGCTGAGCCAGACTATTAGTATGCCCCATGGGGGTTAAAACATAGCCAAGAGGACCACTTGACAGGAATAATAGAGAAAGGGTTTGGACTCATGAAAGGGAGGCCAGGGTAGACTTTGAGTACTCCCTACTTCAGAATTCTGTGACTTTCTCATAGATATAATCACTTTTTATGGTACTGTGGCATGATATCCATCATGGGTAGGTGACTGCCTTAGAGTTTTTGGTCTTTGTTGGCAGAACAACAGCAAATTAATTCTAATTCCCAACACATTCCTTGCTGCCCATCCAACTTTCATCGCTTCACGTATGTCTTCCTTCAACCTGTTCTTAGATTGCTCTTTCAACTTTACAAAGGTATATGAAACCAGATAACCAAACTTTATAAGACATAAAAGTGAATAAGCAGGCCAATGGGAGAATATAAGCAACCATTTGTGGGGTTTGGCTTTAGGGTGTTAGAGGGTGTTTTCTCTCACATGTATGTTTCAAAGAAATAAAATTATCCAAACTTTGGCCTCCAGAGCTGTCGTATGTTACCATAATAAGACTCAACCATTTACTTGGTTATCATTCACATTTCAGAGCAGTATGTGTTCATGTTATTTAAAAGTTACTTATAAAAATGTTGCTACAAATGACTAGAAGGTGAAATAGCATAATGCTGTATATTCTGTTTTAATATATTTGTTGCTCAATTAAATTTGGTCATAAGCTTAATGTTAAGCAAACTCTCTCATATATGTATATGTATACATATTGAATACATATCCCTAATCTCTCATTTGCTAATGATAGATAAAAAAAAGATGTTTCAAATAGAGAGGAGTTCAGGGAAACTTAAGTGAATAATTCTCGTTTTACTTCACTACTTTGTTTCACATCTTCTTTCCCTAGATGACACCATATTAGTGAGGACTCTCTTAATAATATATCAGTTTTATTTGATAGACTATCTTATTTACACTCATCTTCCATAATCAATGAGTATTCTCAGTCAAGGCCAGGTTGGGGTCACATGGGTTTTTCATTTATCATTCCTAATGACCTGTAAATATTCTACTGACTCAGGCATTTATTTCTGAGGTAAACATTTTGCTAATTAGTTATGGGTCATATAAACACATTAACATCTCCCTGCTAATTTATCAACACTGGGCAGCTAACTGGCATTGGGTAAATCAGGTCCCTTCTGTTCTCTTAATTTCATGGTGTTGGCAGTAGCAGTAAGTGTATATTACTTTCTTTCATTCACAACCTAGGAAAATGAATCTGCTTTTTAGAGTCCTTTCAACCTGATTAGGTTACTTAACTGCTGATATATTCTGAAAAGATTGTTTTACGTTGCAATATTTTCACTGAGTAGTAGAGTATCAGTGAGTAAGGCAGGAGAATGTATAGAATCACAAATTTAAATACACTGACTTTCTATCCAGAAGCATTTATAAAAGGGAATGAGGTGATATTGTAAGATATCCATACACAGTCTGGGGAGAGGAGAGCTGTGTTATTAATTTCCTTTGCTACATTTTTTGGAGGATGACTGCCAAATAAAAGAAATATAAATAATTCATAATTAGTGAATGTCCTTTTTTCCCAGCAACATTTGTAAAAATTGTCTGGTTCCTTGATATGTTCATTTCTATTGGGCAGTTTGTGAGAAGTGTATTACTTGAAATGTCATGCTTGCGGATTTTTTTTTCTTTTCCAATATTTTGAGCGATACGTTGTTTTTAATTAAATTGTTCTAGAATAGAAATGGCTTAAACAATATATTATTAATAAGCTCCACATACTTCTCTATTATCTATAAGCTGCCTAAGCATGCCAGTACTCAGTTTCTTAATCTAGAGAATCATTTTAGCAGCACAGTTCAAATTTTCTGACAATGGAAGGGAGAAACAAACAGTGGTTCTCAACTGAGGATGAGTTTGCCCCCTAGGGGACATTTGGCAGAGTCTGGAGACATGTTTGATGGGGTGGAGGGGGTGTTAGGTAGATGGGTGTGCTACTGGCATCTAGTGGGTAGGGATGCTGCTCAACTCCCTACAGTGCAAAACACAACAAAGATTTCACCAGCTGAGAATGTCAATAGTTCTGAGATTGACAAACCCTGGCCTAGAATTTTGTTTTAAATGTAGATGCAAATGAAAACCATTGAGACAGACTGAACTTTACATTCTGAATCATGATCCTTTTCAAAGGTGAAACTGCAGCAATCCCTAAAAGAGGAACACAACCCGGGACACAGAAGAAAGAACACCTTTGTTCCTCTGGGTCCCACATCTCATTAGGAAGCACAAGTGCATCAACCATTGCATTACAGAGAATAATGACCACTTGTTCATTAGTTCCTACAAATTTGTCATTCCTAATTTTAATATGCCATAAAATCAGGGTATGGCATCACCACACACCACGAAATTTGTTCTTCCCTTTTCTAATAGTTGATGGTTAAATGTGGTTTTTAACTTGTGGAAGTTCATGCTATCCTTCTGCTTTTTATTCTGCACATAGAGCACAGCCTTTAAAACAGGGTGAAAATATAAAACAAATATTCTTCTAAACAATTTTTAAGCCCAGCAATATAACCAAAGAATAAAAACTGGAAAACCTGACAGGGCTTCAGGATAAAGAGTATTGTATATTTCAAAATGATTTGAGTGTTCTTTTCTTTTTCAGGACACATTCTAGAGTATTCTCATGACATTTCATTCTGTCTTACCCATTGCTATCCTCCTGACTTGCTCCTAGTATGTATGTATGTATGTGTGTACATATATATGCATGTATACATGTGTATGTATGTATGTATGTATGTATGTATGTATGCACTAGTGCTGTTCAGAAAAAATCCAGCCATTATTCTTCACCAATTGGCCCAGATGGCATGGTAAATAACAATTAATCGAATTCTGAAGGAACATTTTTCTTTCGAATACCACTTATTTGGGGTTTTAAGGAAAATAAAAGTATATTTCAAAAATATGAAGATATTCTCTCTTCAGAAGAAAATCACATGAAATGGCAACAGGTACAAAACCATGGAATAGGAAAAATCACCTATATTTTGTATTGTTAAATTTATTGGGGTGACATTGGTTGGTAAAAATTACATAGTTTCCAGGTGAACAATTCTACATTACATCGTCTATGTATTGCATTATGTGCTCATCACCCAGAATCAGCTCTCTCTCCATCACCATATATCTGTTGCCCCCTCCCAACTCCCCCCCCACCCCCCACTCTTTCACCCACCTTCTCTTTACCCTCAGGTAACCACCAAACTATTGACTGTGTCCATGAGTTTTTGCTTCTTTGTTACTTTCAGTTTTATATTCCACCTATAAATGAGGTCCTACGTTTCTTGATTCTTTCAGTCTGACTTATTTCACTTAATAAGATGGTTTTAAGTTTCATCCATGTTGTCACAAATGGTTGTATTTCATCTTTTCTTATCGCTGAGTAGTATTC
>PVKE010051138.1:0-10731 GCA_004027555.1 Craseonycteris thonglongyai
AGAGAGAACTGAACTGGGGGAGCTCCCAGTTCAGCATATGGTTCCGCACGGGCTGGGGCCAGGATTCGATCCCTGGTCTCCAGCGCTGCAAAGTGAGCGCTTAACACACTGAGCCATCCTGGCTTCCCCTAAAATCTGATAGGAATGTTTCTAAGCCTCCTCAGCAACTCCCTAGGCCCCCCCTGTGGATAATTAGGAATGCGAGCACAGCCCACAACTGCCTGAGACTGCAGAAACCAAAGACAAAAAAAAAAGAAAAGTAAAGGGGGTGGAGTAGCGGGGCAAGGAGGGAGCTTGTAAAACCTTCAAATGTAAAAGATCCAGGTGGGAATATTTTTACTATGCTGGTAATAATTCTACAGAATTCCCAAATTCTTTTTTTAAGATTTATTTTTATTGTTTTTGATAGAGAGAGATACAGAGACAGAGAGAAGGGGGAGGGCCCAGAACAGTCTCCATAGTTGACAGCATTTGTTTTTCCACATAGTTACATTCCACAGGTGGGTGGGGCTGCACAGGGCAGGAACTGGGCTGGTGTCTTCACCCCGGTGAGAACTGAACTGGGGGCACTCCCTAGTTCAGCATATGGGTCCACATGGGCCGGAGCCGGGATTCGATCCTCGGTCCTCGGGGCTGCAAAGTGAGCTCTTAACCCACTGAGCCATCCCAGCTTCCCCCCAAATTCTTAACAATGTTATATTTCTGTATAAGTGGTGACATTTTTTTTTTCTTTTTCATGTCTTTGATCTGGTTTTGCTCCTGTAATAATGGCCACTTGATTTTGTGAGGGGAGAATAATATGTGGTTTTGTACAAACGTGTTTTTCAGTGTGGTGTTATTTTGGAAAATGAAGGAAGGGAGTTTTGGGAGATTGAAGGAAATTGACCAAGAAGGTCTAATTTCCCTCTTTTTTGGTGAATAAATGGAACATCACTTCTGAAAAAACAAACAACAAAAAAGCACATGCTACTGTGTAAGTAAGTACTGCATCAATTTATACTACAAAGAGACAATAATCCAAACAGCATGGTATTGGAAAAATAGACATGCAGACCAACGGAATAGAATTGAGAACCCAGAAATAAACCCACATATGTATGGGAAGGTAATTTTCGACAAAGGAGCCAAAAACTTACAATGTAGAAAAAAAGCCTCTTTTACAAGTGATCCTGGCAAAATTGGAAAGCCACAAGAAAAGAATAATATTAGACTGCTATCTGTTAACCATATACCAAAATTAATTCAAAATAGATCAAAGACCTAAACATAAGACCTAAGACAATAAATTGCATAGAAGAAAGCATAGGTACTAAACTAATAGAACTTGAGTTCAGAGTGGATTTTATGAATCTGATCTCAAAGGCAAGGATAGATAAAAGCAAAAATAAATGAATGGGACCATACCAAACTAAAAGCTTCTGCAAAGCAAAAGAAACCATTGGTAAAACAAAGAGGCAACCAACCAAATGGGAGAAGATACTTGCAAACAACACCTCTGATAAGAGGCTAATATCCAAAAAATATAAAGAAGCCATACAACTCAATAATAAAAAAACCCCAAACAATCCAATTAAAAAATGGGCAGAGGACCTAAACGGATATTTCTCCTAAAAAGACATACAAATGGCCAGCAGATATATGAAAAAATGCTCAACTTCACTAGCTATTAGGGAAATGCAAATCAAAAGCACAATGAGATACCATTGCACACCTTTTAGAATGGCTATCATCAACAAGACAAGAATTAAAAAATGTTGGAGGGTTGTAGAGAAAAAGGAACCCTCACACAGAGCAGGTAGGAATGTAAGTTGGTTCAGTGACTATCAAAAACAGTATGGGGTTTCCTCAGAAAATTAAGAAAACAATTGATTATATGACCCAGCAATTTCTCTCTGGGTATTATCCCCCAAATCTGAATTATTTATCTGTAAAGATATACGAAGCCTGTGTTCATTGCAGTATTATTCATGGTGGCCAAGGCATGGAAACAGCCGAAGTGTCCTTTGATAGATATTTGGATGAAGAAGCTGTGGTACATATACGCAATGGAATACTACTTGGCCATAAGAAAAGCTGAAATACTGCCAGTTGGGACAACGTGGATGGATCTTGAGATTAACACGCTAAGTGAAATAAGTCAGAAAAAGTCAAGAACCATAGGACTTCGCTAATATGTGGGACATAAAACTGAAAGCAACAAATGAATAAGACAAACAAACAATAAACAAAAAATCACAGACAAAACAACAGTTTAGTGGTTACCAGGATAAGGGGGGTTGGTGATGGTAGGAGAAAATAAAGGGGGTCAAATATATGGTGATGAAAGGAGAACTGACTCTGGGTGGTGAGCACACAATGCAATATACAGATAGATGATCATAGAATTGTACGCTTGAAACCTACATAATTTTACTAACAATGTCACCCCAATAAATTTAATTAAAAAATTAAAAAGAGCACATGTTGCTGAAAAATCTGTCATGCCTACATCTAGCCTCCCACCCAACTTCCTTAAAAATTGTTTGTCAGGTGAACTGATAATGATAGTAATTTTAATGACTTTGTATTTGAAATATTGCTGATTTTGAAAAACCTTTTGTTTTCCAGGTAGAAGGAAACATATTTCTCTGAAGTGACCAACATAGAGCAATTTGATAAACTGCTCCTTTTAACACCATTTCACCCTGACAAAATCTTAACCATCTCTTAAGGTCAAACTAAATTGCAACATCTTTTATGGAGACTATCCTGGACTTCTATTAGCCAGAAATACCTTTACAGTTAGTGACAGAAATTTTTTTGTCTTTGTGCCAGCAGTATCTAGCATAGTTACTGACTCATTGAGTTGCTCAACAACTGTTCACTTAATGACCACCATTATTTGACTGTAATGTCTCTCTTCTTTGGATTACTAGATACCTTGTAGTTCCCATAGGGCTCTTGTATTACATCTTATACGCCATTTATTTGAATCCAGAGCTTTGAGCCCTTGGAATAGTACAGAATTTTGTAATAGAGTAGTAAAGAACTTTGTAATGGAATAGATGACCCATAAATGTATGTATATGTTAATTGAATGACCTCCAGGAGGTATTAAAGCAGGGTGAAGGTTGGGTTGTTAACCAGACGCTTTGCACAAATGGTTAGAATTGGTGTTAAGAATTAATTTCCCCTGAGATTATATTCTGTAATCTTTCCTTGCCCCCCACCCCCACCCCCTCACCCCAACTAGATTGTGTGAGGCTTGGTGATAGGGTCCATTGAACTTTATATCCCTAGTACATTTTCTGGCACTTAATATCCACTCAATTAAATGTTGGCTCAATAGAATTGCTTGGGTAATGGTAGTGATGGTGGAGTGGTTGTGGTATAATTCTCTAAGGAATAAAGTGAGGTGGAGGGACAAGCTGGGTAGTCAGTGGGACTATAGTACTGTTGGCAGGTGGGAGCCACCATTTCACGCTCTCTCTAAGAGAACAATGATACTTATGTTCTTAAAAGTCTCTTAAAAATGCTTTTCAAAAAGAAAAGGGTAGGAGACAGTATGGCTGGAGGAAATTCCAATGATGAAGAAAGAAAAGAAATTTTGCCATTAAATGATTTTCTGACTGTTTCAGATTGTCCTGGGGATTTATGAAATCTAAAAATGGACTCTTCTATCCTTTAACCTCTTTTCAGCTTTATGTAGATGAATGTTGTAGTCATTAAAGGGAAGGCTTGTTTGAAAGAAAATAGTGGTGAATAAGATTCTATAGTGCATTTCTATTAAATCTCTTGAATAGGTCAGCAAAAGGCACTTGAACGTTTTTCTGGTGTTTCCCTATGCAATTCAAAATGTGATAGGGGAAACTGAAGTTTCTTCCATTTACCTTCTCCAGCCTCTCAAAGTGGTTCTTATCCCAATCTGGTGATAATGGAGGAGCAGCTACTTAGAAGCAGGTCATTGAGAAGAGGAGACAAAATCTCCAGGTTCAAATCTTACATAGATGGGATTCTATTGAGCATCAATGTCTGTTTTTAAAATGAATGAGATAATTTGGTTCAAGAATAATGGGCAAAGTACCTAGCCAGGTGCTGTTAGGGAACATCATACATAAAGTTGTATAAGTCTGGCCTCGGACCTATGAAGCTTTCAACATAGTTGAGGAAGTGGTACTAGGAGGGGATTAAGTTCAAACTACCAGAATAATTACCCTTGACACCAAGATGATGAGCAGAGATGAATCTGAAGAGGAAAGGTGGGAACTGATCGACTCTGAGCCATTTTGCTGGATTGAATCCTGCTTTTACCTGCAACTAGCTCTGTAACTTTGGGCAAGTTACTTATGTTCTTTGTGCCTCGGTTTCTTCATCTGTAAATTGGATGCAGTGATAATACTTTCCATGATTTTTATGATTGTTCTGAGGATTAAGATGAGTAAATATGGGGAAGCTGGGATGGCTCAACGGGTCAAGCGCTCACTTTGCAGCCCTGGAGACCGAGGATCGAATCCCAGGCCCAGCCCCAGCCCATGAGGACCCATATGCTGAACTGGGGAGTGCCCACAGTTCAGTTCTTGCCGGGCCTATGCAGGAGGCTCCCAGCCCAGTTCCTGCCCTGCGCAGCCCCATGCCCACCTGTGGAGTGAAACTATATGGAAAACTAATGCTGTCAACTATGGAGACTGCTCTGGGCCCTCCCCCTTCTCTCTCTCTCTCTGTCTCTTTCTCTGTCAAAAAACAATAAAAAAATAAAAATAAATAAAATAAAATCTTAATAAAAAATGAGTAAATATTTATAAAGTACTTAGACTTTGTAAAATATTTAGAATTGTGTCTG
Source organism: Craseonycteris thonglongyai (assembly GCA_004027555.1). Lineage (NCBI taxonomy): Eukaryota > Metazoa > Chordata > Mammalia > Chiroptera > Craseonycteridae > Craseonycteris > Craseonycteris thonglongyai. The sequence continues at coordinate 4,820 of PVKE010051138.1, forward strand.
GCACATAGTAATTGCCATTTAGCCATTATTAGCTATTATAACTATTAAAATTTTTTGAATTATGGTAATAAAAAACTTATAAAACTTTTCCACTTAACCATTTTTAAGTGTACAGTTCAGTAGTGGTAAGTGCATTCTCTAGAATTTTGGCATATTGTAAAACTGTAACTCTGTGTCCATTGAATAACAATGTCCATTTCTTCCTTTTTTAAACCCAGCTAATCTAATCACCATTCTACTTTCTGTTTCTACAAGTTTGACTACTTTAGCTACCATATGTAAATGGGGTTTTTTAGTATTGGCCTTTTTGTGACTGGCTTATTTCACATAGAATAATGTTCTCCAGGTTCATCCATATGACCTTGTTTATAGTATGTGACAGGGCTTTTTTCCTTTTTTAAATGCTGACTAATATTCCATTGTATGTACATGCTACATTGTCTTTATCCATCTGTTGATGAACATGAGGTTGCTTTTATCTCTTAGCTATTGTGAATAATGCTGCAATGAACTTGGGTAGGCAAATATCTCTTTGAGATCGTGTTTTGATTTATTTTGGCTATATACCCAGAAAAGGGATTGCTTGATTATATGGTAATTCTATTTTTAATTTTTGGGGGAACCTCCACACTGTTTTCCATAATGGCTGCATCATTTTGTAATACATTCCACAACAGTGTATAAGAGTTCTAATTTCTCCACACCCTCTCCAACACTTGTTATTTTCTCATTTTTTTTTTATAGTGGTCATCCTAATGGGTGTAAGGTGGTATCTTGTTATAACTATTTTATTTTTTATCAATTAGCTGACCTAAAAGGGTCTGATATTGAGGCAAAATATTTGATAGACAGGACATTGTAGTCAGTTTCAACATTTTCCACAAAGATGTGTACTAGTGCCAGAAAAAAACATAGACCTAAAACATCATTTAATCAGCCAGTGATATTCATTCTTGGCATGCTACGGTATGTGTGCTTTCTCGTTCATTCACCACCAGGCAAGACTCTCAGTCAAGTCTCATGAATTATCATTCTCCCCATCCTCCTCTTCTGGCTTCTTTTTTATTTCCAGCCTCAGGTTTTGACTCTGGGAATTCATGTCCTAGAGCAGGAGTGTGCAAGCTCTTGGCTTCCCTGGGCCACATTGGAAGAAGAAGAATTGTCTTGGGCCACACATACAATACACTAACACTAACAATAGCTGATGAGCTACAGAAAAGTTCTTTAAAAAAATCTCATAATGTTTTAAGAAAGTTTATGAATTTGTGTTGGGCCGTAGTCAAAGCCATCCTGGGGTGCATGTGACTGGTGGGCCGCAGGTTGGACAAGCTTGTCCTAGAGGAACCAAAAGCCTAGAAAGTCAACTTTTGACAGCATATACATGTTTTATAGTGGGGGTGCATCGCCCATATCCAGTCAGTCACTAAATTCCCTTAATTTCACCTTGGTAATGTCTTTAATACCTGCATCCTTCTTTTCATGCCTAGGACCACTGCATTGCTCAACCCACAGTAGCTCTGTGTGTGTGCTGGCTGCCACAGCTGACCTGCTGTCTACCTGTGCAGGTAAGTCTTCCTGAAGTGCGACTCTTAACCATGACTATCATTGATTTAACAACCTCCCTGACTCCATCTTGCTGGTAGAAGACAGCATCAACTCTTTAGCTTCTGAAGGTCTCCTTGGTTTGGTCCCAAATGCCGCTTCAGAATATCTCTCAAAACCTTCTCTCCTATTGCTGTCTTTCTCCTCACCCTCTCACTATATTCTCCATCCACAAATTTTCTCTTTATTGAGATTAGTTACTCTTACAGTTTAGCAAGAGTAGTTACTCTTACAGTTTCAATTTGTTCTCCAAAACCAAAGATTTATTTTTATTGTTTTTGACAGAAAGAGAGAGACAGAGACAGAGAGAAGGGGGAGGGCCAGAGCAGTCTCTATAGTTGTACGTCATCAGTTTTCGACATGGTTTCATTCCACACAGGTGGGTGGGGGCTGTGCAGGGCAGGAACCAGGCCTGGGACCTCCCACATGGAAGGCACGCCCCTTCGAGCCAGATGCCAAATGGGGGGAGGTGGAAGGGGGAGCGAGAAGGAAACTGGGGGCCTCCCATATGAGAAGAGCACCCTAGTTCAGCATATAGGCCCGCACAGGCCAGGGCTGAGATTTGATCCTCTGTCCCTGGGGCTGCAAAGCAAGCGCTTAACCTGCTGAGTCATCCCGGCTTCCCATGAATGCAGTAATTTAATCCTTACAACAACAAAGTGAAAACTATGCTGATCTCCATTATATAAAAAATAAAAGTACTGTGAGTTAAATAACTTGCCTATGGTCACCTAATTATGCCTGACAGAGCCAGGATTTATACGCAGGCTGTTGAACTCCATCCCGAGTCTATGGTGTTGACCTCTTTGCCTTGTGCTTCTTCTATTTTAGTCGCAATACTTCACAGTCACTTAGTAAACATTTGTTTAATAAATAGACCTTTTTGTATCCCTAGCATTGCATTAGATTTCTTAGCATCTTGTTACAAATGTGTGTGTGTGTATATATAGACTTACTCCATGGTTATAACTTTAAAGAAACAGTCAATGTTGGGGCTTCTTTTGAATTGCCCAAGGCACGTTGTGTAATTGCTGGGTCACTGAACAGATGCTGAAAAATGCATTACCCTAGAAGATTGAGCTAATCCTTATCCATATCTAATCTATGAGGTCAGACGGTGGCAATATTTTTATCCCCTTCTGAGCTTCCTAATTCCCAGAGGAGAAAGTTGAGTCTTGGTTTCTGGAAACTACTCCCTGAGGGGTAATGATTGTTGGGGTTTGGAATGAAAGAAGCACCTGGCCCTGGGTCAGGTGCCTGGCTCCGTGCTCCCAGATGCTTCAGGGCTGTGTCTGTTGGGGATGGGAGTTGAGGGGGACAGAGATATATCTGGAGGATGTCACTCACAGCTCAACCCACTTGTCAGAAACTGATCTCACTTTGGAGAAAATAGATACAAAGGCTTTTGAGTTCCTTTAACGCTGTCAGCAAACTCCATGCTTTCTGCTAGGTCTACATTTTAGCATTTTATTTAGCACTTAATGTACAAATCACTTTAAAACAATCAAACTAATACCATAGTTTTCCAGAAGGAAGGATAGTGATTTTTTTTTTTTCCTGCTCAATTCAGATCAAATCTGTGATAATTTTCTTTCTTTTTTTAAAGATTTATTCTATTGTTTGGAGAGAGACAGAGAGAAGAGGAGAGGGCCCAGGGCAGTCTTCACAGTCATACACCATCAGTTTTTGACACAGGTGGATGTGGGGCCACGTGGGGCAGAAACTGACCTGGGGGCCTCCCGTGTGGAAGGTGGCACCACAATTCAGCATGGGGGTTTTGCATGGGAAGGGCCCGGGTTTTGATCCCTAGAACTCGCGGTTGCAAGGCAAGCATTCAACCTGTTGAGCTATCCCAGCATCCCATGTGATAATTTATTTTAATTCTAGTGTTTTCTTTATCGATGACCATAGACAAATGAGATCAGAAACTTGTGATCAGAAGTTACCTAGTCATTAATTATTAATAAATATTTTTATCACCTCTAACGTACCAGATACTGTGCTAGGTGCTGGAGAAACCTGAGGGAACAAGATAGAAAAAAACCTTATACATTTTTTAGGATGGTGAAGAATTTGGAGAGTAAAATGATAGCTGCTTTTGACATCAGAAGAGAAAACAACCTAATTTTATATGTATATTATATGCCTCTCTCTCCCAAGAATAAAACTAAGGCTAACAGATTGACATGACAAGGCATATTTTAGCTTTTGGAAGAAGTAATTTTTCCAAAGATGAATTATTATTCTCAATGTAGTGAATTCCCCATCACTAGGACAGGTATGTTGTATAAGAAAAAAATAACCTCATATTTTTATAGCAAAAAAGACATTGGATGTCTGATAGAGCTGGATATAGTTTAATGTACATTCAAGCCTTGAGATTACAAGATTCTGTAACATTTGCTAGCTTATGTAAAGTCAGAAAGTCAAAATATTTTAATAATATGAAACAGAATTATAACCCCGTATTAATAAAAAGGACCCTATAATTATTAGATTATATAATATATTGCATACTTATACATTACTAATACTTATACATATATTGGATATATTATATACTTATTAGAGTATACAATATCTTATATACTTACAGTTTATAACTTTATGATTATGCCTATAATTTCATTACACCTCACCTTCCTGGAGACCTGGTTCCTCTCTGGGACCCACTATATTAATTACCTAACAAATATGAGACGATTAGAAAGAGTAACACATCTTCATGAAGGGAGACCGAATTGCTCCCATATTTCAACATAGCGGTTCCCAGGCAGCCACTTCTTCATTGTCTCTGGGGGAAACTGAGGCACATAAGAATGGTACCATGATCTTTGGATGAATAGCGAAAGCAGTGTCTACTATATTTTTAGGTGGTTCAACTGCAAAATAAAGCTTCTGGAGGAATTTGGTCATTTCTGCTCCTTTCATACCTGAACTCCTAAAAGCAGCTTTTCTCAGAGTTCAGAGTTTTCACATTTGGAAGTTCATTCTTGCACTTTCCTAGGGTAGGAAATATTCTCATATTGTGGCTAGATATGCAGATAGAATTCCCAGTTCTTTCACTGGCCTGTGACTTACTGCATTATTGTCTCATTTGAGTCCTATTGTTTGCTGGTAGTTTTTGCCAGACAGTTTTTCATGAGCTTTTTGATTCCCAAGGTCCTGACTGATGTGCTTGGATTACACTTCATTGCACAGGGCTTGGCAAGAAAATTTAGTTCCCCAAAAAACAAAATGTTCTTGTGTGTGTGTGTGTCCCTGCCTTTAAGGTAAAGTCTGTGCAGTGTCACACTTCACAGGGCAAAACTGGCATTGAGATCAGGGAGATTAATGGAGCTGGGAGGAAAAATAGTAAGAATGGCTGTGAGCATAGGCCCTATCATCAAACTGTCCACAGGTTTACTTCCTGGTTCAGTAACTCTTATGGTACTGTGTGACCTTTCATAAGCTCCCTAACCTCTCTGTGCCATAGTTTCTTCATCTAGAAAAGGAGAATAACAAGATTATCTTAGGTTTGATATTTAATAAAATAATATATACCTGCCTCACATAGCTAAGCACTTAATAAATGTTGGTTGTTATTACCATTGCTGAGGTTTCTCTCAATGATATAGTCAACCCTGTGGGTTCTGAGGAATAGAAGTCAGCTGTGACTTTTGAAGAAAACAGACCTAAAGGTCTCATGGGAGTTTAACCCTGTAATGGGAGTTGTGGTACACACTGAAGACCTCCTTTTCAAATAATGGTCGTGACTTAACTAAGGGCTGAGATTGATTTATGTGAGCTAGTCCCCCTTGTATATTCTCTGCCTATTTTGCACCTACTGTGAGGGTTGAGGGGTCTGTGCTTCAGCCAAGACCCATCACAGCTTAATACTGCCCCCCTAGAGTACTGGGAAAATCACTAGCAGGAGCCTGATCCACACAGCCACAAAGTACTTGATATTAATAACCTCTCTGCAGAGCTTGAGTATCTTCAGGTGAATCTGGAAACATTTAATCTCTCAGCCTCCAAGTTCCTCATCAGAAAAATGGGGATATTTTGGTTGTTTCCTTGATAGATGACTGGATAAAGAAGATGTGGTACATTTACACAATGAAATACTACTCAGCAATAAGAAATGATGAAATACAGTCATTTGTGTCAACATGGATGGACCTAGAGACCATCTTATTAAGCGAAATAAGTCAGACTGAAAGAATCAGGAAACATATGACCTCACTTATAGGTGGAATATAAAACTGAAAGCAACAAAGACACAGAGACCTATGGACACACTCAATAGCTTGGTGATTGCCTGAGGGAAG
>PVKE010051139.1:0-10731 GCA_004027555.1 Craseonycteris thonglongyai
GGGATGGCTCAGCGGGTTAAGCGCTCGCTTTGAAGCCCCGGGGACCGAGGATCGAGTCCCGGCCCCGGCCCATGCGGACCCACATGCCCTGCGCAGCCCTGTGCCCACCTGTGGAGTGAAACTATATGGAACACTAATGTCAACTATGGAGACTGCTCTGGGCCCTCCCCCTTCTCTCTGTCTCTCTGTCTCTGTTTCTGTCAAAAATCAATAAAATAAATCTTTAAAAAAAAAAAAAAAAAAGAAATAGATCAAACCATATCTAAAAATTTAAGTCATGGTTTGAACTAGAACTAATTTTGTGTGATAGATCTGCAGATACAGTTTCTAAGATTAAATTACAAACCCTTAGGTATATGTGTATCCTATAGCATATCATAATGAAGTAGATTTCAGTTTATTTTTCAACATGATGATATAATTTGCATATTTATGTTGCTAGCCATGTACTGTTTTGAAAGTAATAATAGTGCTATTTATCACAATCTCTTTAGTTTTCTAAAATACAGTTAAGTGTGTTTAGAACTAAATGAAAATGAAAAATACAGGTATCTTGCTTCCCAGCATATTTTAAGAAACATTCAGAGATAATGAGGTATTAAGTCTTACTTTCCTCTACAGCTAATAGTGAGATAAACTATAAGGATATTATTTCACATATAAAATATGAATTCCTAGTTAGTATATCTTAAAAGCATTTTACCAAACCAGTGCTTTTGAAAATATGGAGCTACTATTATTAATATGGTAGAATTTAAAGCAAAGCAAGTTTTATACAACTGTATGTTTATTGGCACTGCTCATCATTAAAAAGATAATCTTGGATGATACTGTGCTGTTAAGAGCATCAGTTAGAGTTTTGCTGAGTAGGTTTGAGTGCTTACCTTGCAATCTTGAGGTGTGGGGATAGAATCCCAGCCCCAGCCCATGCAGACCCACATGCTGAACTGAGCACAACTGCTAACCACAGGGATGGCAGCGAAGGTTCTTGCTTCCCATGCGGGTGGCCCCTAGTTCAGTTCCCACCCTGTGCAGCCTCATATCCACCTGAGTGGAATGAAACTGTCACAACTAATGATGTACATTAGTGGAAACTGGTCTGGGTCCTCCTCCCTTCTCTCTCTCTCACCTTCTCTCAAACAATGAAGTAAAAATAATTAACAAAAACCAAAAAGAGCATCAGTTTTTTTACCAAAATTTTTTTGTGGTGCTCACCAGCAGATGTATTAGTTGCTCTTAAAATTTGACACTCTTGGATTAATAACTAAATTTATTGCTCCAAGTGGTAAATGCTAGGTATTACTATAAATAAAACCAAAAGCATTATTAATAGCTTGGTGTATAGCCGTATATACTTTTCACACATTACAAGAACAAGCGTTTTGCCACTAACTTTGGAAGACAGTTAAAAGTACTAATTTTTTTCCAGTATTTATTGACATATAATTGACTTATAACATTATATTGATCCAGGATGTACATCATGATGATTTGATATATGTATACATTGTGAAATGTTTACCACACTAAGTTAATAAGGGTACTGAGATTGATGGTAGTTAATGATGGTACTGTTTTATTTGGTTTTTCATCTTTCTGTTATATAGCAATATATTTTTTAATCTCCTCTCAAGTGTCATCATCATTTTGGTTGCACATCTTAAAGATCATTATTTGTTTACTTTTTATTTTCCCCTAATTTGAAGCATACCCAGACATCCTGTCCAGGAGATCCTTGTCAAGATGATATATTCATTTCAGGACAGCAGAACCACCCATCAGCTACCCTTAGTCACAAAGATGTTCCTCCAGACAGCTTGATGAAAGTAGGTGCTCAGGAAATAAATGAAGTGGTATCTTGAGCTTACTAAGTTTTACAGATTTTGAACTAGAAATATCATATATGCTTTAACACTAAAAATACTATTTTGAGCACTCCCCCCACCCCCGCTTAGTAAGGATTTTATTTTTTAATAATTGAGATACAGAATTGCATTCTGCTGTTTCTCCGTTTATTCCATGATTTATTTCTACAGTGAAGAATCGTTTTATTGTTATTTCTGATTCTAATAGATTATCACGTGCTTATTTTATCATTTGAATCAGAGGCTTTTTGGCATTCCTAATAGTAAATCTCTGTATAGAGAGTTAAAGATGAACTTGTCTTAAGTTCTTCATTTGAGGATGTTTTACTATTACTGAAGACATCTTAAAATATTTTAAATGGAATTAGAAATCACCTAGAAAGATTTTGTATATTGTAGAATAGATGGTGGTTGTAGTCTTACTACTTTTGTAACTAAATCATCACTCATATAGAGTTTGCTTTTCTGTCACCAGTGCAAGATAATTCTTTTTTTTTTTTTTTTTTTTAGTGTTCTCTTCAGTTGTTCTTTCTCAAGTAATTCCATGTCCTAGTATAAACAGGTATAATTATGAAGCATAATTATGTATTATATAAACTTTTACATTGTTTTTGAGAATAGGAACCCAGACATATAACATTTTAAGTTCATACGTATCTATTTATTTTACCCTTTTTGTTGTTGTTTTTCTTTTAATTGAATTTTTTTTATGCAGTTTATTTTTCTTTTCGGTATCCATTTTGTGGTTTAGGTTACTGAGTTCTTTTTATTCTTTTTAGTCTCCTGACCCATCTGCTCATCGTAGCTTAATATATTCCATGGGTATGTTTTACATTGATGTAGAATGTCAGGCACTACTGAGTACCTAGGTGTCAAGGAATCTTTTAAGAATAAGTCAGAACTAATTATTGTTTGGAGAATTCTCCCCAGGAGAAAAGTATCGTATCTGCACATAGGATAAACGATATAAACATGGAGAAAAGCAAGTGCTGTCAACAGAGTTGTGTATAAATAATAGAGTAATAGCACAGCCATTTTAATACTCCTGAACAGATTAATTGCTTCAAATCTGCAGTGATCAAGTAGTAAATAACCAATAGAAAATTTGTCATAGAATAATAACATCTTTGTGCCAATATCATCTCTGTCATAAAACACCCCTGGGCAAGGGCTGTCTGGAAAAAAAGTTCCACCCATAAATGCCTCTATTTTTCATATTACGTGGCTAGATACTTTTCATACTGCCCTTTTATGTGCTCAGACTTCTGAATTTAACTAATTTCTGAAGTGTGACACAGTGAAAAACAACTGTTTTAAAAAGTAAAAATCTTTTTCAACAAAGACAAATATCTTTGTATCCTTCAGCAAGGCTCACAGAACATGTATTTCTAAAATTATTGCTAGTCTTTTCCCAAACTCTTTGATTTTTGGATAATTTTAGGGAAATGAGCCTTAAATATTTTTCTCAGTTTTTCCCCCAGTTTCCTTGTGAATGAGGTCACCTTTTTATTAATAATTAACAGTGATATTTTAAATGATTGAATATCTTAAACATATTTCTTCTACACAAAAATTTCTTAAGCATGTAATTATAATACAAATGTAACCTTATTTTTCAGATAAATACTAACAACATCATCTATTAACCTCATTTCTACAAAAGTGATTTTAAACGTAAAGTTAAGATCAACCTCTAAAAAATGAGAGGTATTAAAACAAGGATAATTATTTAACAACATAATCATCTTTAGTTTTTTGTTTATCTTGTGAAAAGTAAAATAGAATTTTATGACTTAATTTTTGTGTTTAATATTCTATAGAATTAATATTTAGAGAGTTTAAAAATTGCCAACTGATGCATACACATGAGGGGATATATCAGTTTTCTACTGTATGTTAATTCTAGAAAGGAAAGAATAAAGGTAGGAAAAAATTCCACATAAAACCTTGTTCTAAAGGAAAACAGCAAATGCATCTTTTGTACATGTGAGAGATTATAGTGTATGAAAAGATACTCGTTTAATGGGCTTACTTAAATTTTGAATTTTTAGCATATTGTGTACCATTTTAATGTTTGGCTACTATGAGAAAGAGGTACATTTATATCAAACAGAGAAGCAAATAATTCTATATGTAGAGAGGAGTTACTTTTATTTGAAACCTTTAAAGAGTGGATCTATCCAGCAAGCACTCAGGCAAGTTTAGAATTAAAACATTCAATAGCTTTTTTTAAGTGTAAAATTAGAAAAAATAAGTGGCTTGAAATTGTATGATTTAGAATGTTAAACTCTAGTGCAAGCTTGTCCAACCTGCAGCCCGTGGACACCATGCGGCCCAACACAAATTTGTAAACTTTCTTAAAACATTATGAGATTGTTTTTGCAATTTATTTTTTGTTTGTTTTGTTTTGTTTGCTTTAGCTCACCAGCTATCGTTAGTGTTAGTGTATTTTATTTGTGACCCAAGACAATTCCAGTGTGGCCCAGGGAAGCCAAAAGGTTGGACACCCCTGCTCTAGTGCTTTTGAAATGCTCTGAGAAGAAAATCCAAATATTTGTAATCAGACATTATTATTGGTCATTTTAAGACACTTCGTGTTTTTCTTAGATGCCTTTGAGTAATGGACAGATGGGCCAGCCTCTCAGGCCTCAGGCAAATTATAGTCAAATCCATCACTCCCTTCCTCAGGCATCTGTGGCAAGGCATCCCTCTAGAGAACAACTAATTGATTACTTGATGCTGAAAGTGGCCCACCAGCCTCCATACACACAGCCCCATTGTTCTCCTAGACAAGGCCATGAACTGGCAAGGCAAGAGGTAAGACTAATCAAGAATATTTGAAATAGAAGACTACACTTTTAATGTTTCTGTAGGTTATTTAATTGTTAGCAATAAACCCATATAGAACATTAACATAGTTTTTATCATTTTGTTTAAAGGTTTCCTGTTAAGTTTACGAGGTGTTAAACTTTGTGCTTTAACTCGACTCTGTTCTGATTAATTGACATAGGGTGTTGTGTTTTAGGCATGCTTTCCTCCTGTCCCCACAGGGTGGTTATTTTTCCAAAACTGGTTGATGATAATCTGGTAATCAGACCTTCTTCAGGAATACAAACAGTAGACCATTAAACTTGAATTATGGTTTGCTATTGTTACTTGAAAGTTGACTATAGTTTCCAAACTACTTTGAGAATTAATTCTTACAGAGCACTTTTAAAGTCACTAATCATATAGTCATATATTTTGATAGTTTGTTGGTACAATGATATTATAAAAACTTAGGTAGAGAATAAATGCTTTATTAGACACTATGTAGATGTTTTACAAAGGGAAACTAATAATAAAATACATGTTTTATGTGAATATAATTAAAATTTATGATGTCTAAAAAATAAAATTGGGTCAAATTGTTAAGCTTTGCTTTATAATCCCAGCTATGCCTTTAACTTACTAACTTATTAACATAATATTCCATGTCATAGTTTAATTTCATCTGCCCAAATATTTATTTTACATGAATCCTTAACATAGTTATATTTGCTTGAACTTAATTTTCCAATCTTTAAATATGGATGCTATTGTGTTGCAACTTTTTCTGAGGGAGTAATAATGAATTATTTTTATATTAACTCAGATTCGAGTGAGAGTTGAAAAGGATCCAGAACTTGGATTTAGCATATCAGGAGGTATTGGGGGAAGAGGAAACCCATTCAGACCTGATGATGATGTGAGTGTTATTTGTATATACTTGAAGTATTCATAGTTTTATTAATTAATTTAGTACTTCTTATACATAAGTAAAATATCTTAACATATTTATATAAATCTAGACAGGCAGTCACCTTTTGATTTTCTTTGTATTGTTCAGCTTTGTGTTTTGAAATGTTTTCAGTTCAAATTAATCTTTTGTGGAATAGAAATTTAACTCAAAATTTCAAATGTAACTCATATTGTGAAGAGATTTTTAATTTGCTATTATTTTTATGTACATCTATAGAAATAAATCACTTTAATAGACATCACTATTAACATCAGGTTTATCAGAGTTAAAAATAACATAGTGTTGATTATGACAATGTTATTTCAGAGAAGACAGAGAAAACTTGTATCGTGAATCAAATATTTACATACTGCGTCCCATTCAATAATCACCTTTTTTGTTATTATTAAAGGGTATATTTGTAACAAGGGTACAGCCTGAAGGACCAGCATCGAAATTATTGCAGCCAGGTGATAAAATTATTCAGGTAACTAAGATACATCTACCTCCCCATTATGAAATTATTAAATGCCAAATTTGAAAATAAATATTTTATGAAGTTTATCTTCAAATATTTATGGGTAAAGATAGCAATATTTCTTGTAGGCTACTCTCTAGTATAGGGATTTCCAACCTTTTGGCTTCCCTGGGCCACAGTGGAAGAAGAATTGTCTTGGGTCACACAGAAAATATGCTAACACTAATGATAGATGATGCGCTGAAAAAAAAAAAAACCCACTAAAAAAATCTTATAATGTTTAAGTTTATGAATTTGTTTTGGGCCACATTCAAAGCTGTTCTGGGTTGCAGGAGGCTTATGGGCCACAGGTTGGACCAGCTTTCTCTAGTGCTTTTATAGTTTAAAATATTTCTACCTTTAGAAAATCATAATGATCTTTTTGAATACATGTTTGATATATCGTAGCAGTTTAAGTTCAGGAATGTTAACTTCTCTAAAATAGGATGAGAGAATCTTCTTGTGTTATGAGAATTAAAGGAATTAATTCATGGAAGCACTTAGAACTGTGTGTCTGGTATATATTTATTGAGGTATAAGACCTCAATAAATACAGTGTTCTTGATCTGCTACCCTTGCAACTTGGTGACTGCAGGCACACTGTAGTGCATACACAAACCATGTCTGGCGACACTGTGTCTTAGACAAGTGTTTCCTGGCCTTACCTGCTGCATCGGAATCATCTGGAAATGTGGGCCGAATATAGGTTCCTCAATTCTAACATCAGATATTTTATTTCAAGTGATACGGGGTATGGCCCAGAAGTCTAGATGTTTTAAATCGCCAAAACAATTCTTATTTTCTGCCACATTTGTGGACTACCTGGCAGATACTTCAATGAATCAATGCAAATAAGTTACTATGAAATGTTTTTCCTAAAATATTTTTCTTTTTTATTCTAGGCTAATGGCTACAGTTTTATCAATATTGAACATGGACAAGCAGTGTCCTTGCTAAAAACTTTCCAGAACACGGTAGAACTCATCATTGTACGAGAGGTTTCTTCATAAAACTGTGGACAAAAATGGGGAAAGACAGCAAGATTTATTGGAAGATACTTGCAGGGGAAATTAATATTTTGACTATTTTTATATATAAAGAAGAACTCAAAAAATTATGTTCAAATTTGTATGTTAATTAAATAATGGAACTTGTAGCTAGAGGGAAAGAACCACTGTACAGTTTATAGGGAAAACTATTGGATTCAGACCATGTGAAACTTCTTGTTAGGTTTTTAAAAACATAGCAATCAAGGCTACAAAAACAAACATATGTTGTTTTTGTATAAATTGTAGGTTTATTTTTGGATTTCATACACATGACTGAACTCTGTGCGAGGCTCTAGTTAGCCTTGATTGTAGCCCAGAGACAGATGGCAGAGCTATCTCTCTCATAGCTTTTGTGCCCTTATTTTTATTCAACTGATATTAATGTTTTTCTGCTGAAACATTTTTGTGGACAAGAGATTTGAAGTGTTGGCTTTTGCTATGTGCATATTGAATTGAAGAGTGAGTTAAGTGAAGGTGGTGTTGGTGGGTTCACTTTCCAAGGCCAGATTAAAACAGTTAATTCCTATAAAAATCTGGAAGTAAAGAATGAAAAAATAGCTATCTGTTAATGTGTTTTTATTAATAGAATAATGCAATAAAAATGTAATGTCTTTTTAAAGAAATAAAAAAGACAATAATTATATTTTATGAGCTCCACAAGATCTGTTCTTGTCATAGCCATGGATTATACATTTGCTACTGGTGATTCAATTTTTAATTTTTTAGACACAGGAAATTTTTAACTCTACTATAGGTGCATGTCCATGCTTTTTCTGTTATATGGAAATCCTTTGATTTTTGCAAATGGTGGTACTTGCAATCGGTTTTATAATTAGTACACCATTTTAATCTTAATTTATAATTTTTATTTTAGGCAGCAAATAAAACTAATATGGCCAGTTTTCAGATACTGTTGCTATAACAAAATATAAGAGGATTTAGGAAAGCCTCTTGATTTTATTTGGCCTCACATTGCCTTGGTAAAGTGTAAAGTAAAAGGAAACAGTACGCATGAAGCTAGGAAACCAAAGCAAGTTTATGAAACTGGCACAGTGATAGAGAATTGCTGTGGGAGTTGTACAACAAAGGGATGTGTCCTTGGGGCCTACCGGTGTTGTAAAGGTGTTCAAATAAAGGGCTGTTCCTACAGGTAACATTAAATGTGAACTCGACGCTTCAGCGTCCTTAAAGGGTTTCTGAGTGTTCAGTGTAATAGTGCTTTACTACCAACTGCCTTTGTCTCATTAGTGTAAGAAGTATTTGATAGAGGTTTATTAATTTTGTTTATCCAAACCATTAATTTTATTTGGTTTTGTTCTGTCTGTGTAATCAAATAAAATTTGAGTAACATGCATTGGTAAGAATTAATGCATGGTTATTTGAACCAGACAAAAGTGCCATAGAAGACCAATAACTGTTTTTAGTCCAGGCTAGTCTAGAGCCTTTCATTGGAGCAATATTCAGTTATTACAATTCGTTTTTAATTACTAAGAAATACATTTTGGAATTTTTAATCTGTTATCCTTTGTTCTTCAAACTTGTTTTAATTAGGACTTCTGTTGGACTAGCAAAAACAGCAATCTACATTATTTTTCCAAAAGTGATAAGCTAGACATGTTCCTTTCTTGCTGGTCAGATTAAATAGACAGTACTTTTAAAAGATGTGAACTCAAATATTGCACTTCTTTCAAAATGTTATCAATTGGTTCTTATACTGTATAGTTTTAATATTGATTGAAACCCTTTAAATCTTTGTAAATTTTAACTCATTTTAGTTGATTTTCAGTATAATTTACATAGGAATTGATTTTTATGGATATAGTAGAAAAATGTGCTGTATTTTGATAAAATTCATTTATTGTATGTGTGTTGTAACCTCTAAAAATAGAATGACAAACAGCTTCTTTTAAGACAAGCCTCAGTGTTCCCTTTATTCACAGTTAATTTTTAAATATTAATATTGGCATTGTAAAATACTCACCATTTCTTATTGGTTTCTATCAATTTTTCACAGTCACAGTCTGCTTTTAATAGGAATACATAAAATAGGTATAATTATGATTTTGGAAAAGGAAATAAGCCACAAAGAACAACAGGTGCGACAGGTATTATATGCACTAGTGTTTTATTCTACTCTAGCTAATTTAAAAAATTTTTTAATGTTCTTGTAACACAAAAAGTTGAATAAGAAAGTTTGTTTCCAATAGGAACAATATGATACATGATATAACAAAAACACGAATAGCCAAGGGTTTTTTCTAAAATACTGTAAAGTTAAAATTAAGTAACAACTCATTAGATTTTTGTTTTGGTAATGATAAAAGTTTCAAAATTTGAATAAAAGTAATAATTTAAATCTTTAGAGGACGTGAAGAGGACATTTGTAGTGTATATGATGTTGAGAATTTGCAGTCAAGACCCTACCCATTACAGACTGTATTTTAATAAGTATTATGTAGCAAACCATCAAAACCAAACTGTCTTATATTTATAACCATGTTTAAAATCGACCACTCTGAAACTTTAAACCATTAAAAATTATATGTTCAGAATATTCAGTACAGAATTGTTTCCATAAACTAACATTTTATTCTGATTCATTAAGGAATCAATCAATTTATCTGAATCCATGAAATTCTAAAATTCCCTACATAGTTGCTAAATTTTTTCTGACTTCTTTGCACTTGAAGATGTTTATATACTTGAAAAAAATTTTAAAGCACGAGCATTGCCATAAATAGAACTAAGCTTTTAAGCATTAATTTGCTGTGCATAAAAGAAAATTCCATTTGCAGCTGTGTAATATTTTTATCTATCAGCATTTATGAAACATTCCAAATTGTTGTATATACCTAGATTGCTTGAAGTATTAGTGAATAGGTAATAAACTAATGCTATTTAAAGTTGTGTGGTTTTATTTTATGAAATTCAGGGTAAGATTATAAAAATAATGATATACAACTATTTGGCTATAAAAACCTTTTATTCCAGGATATGGAGGGTAGTTTAAATTTTTACTTCTGAACGAAGCCATTGGGATGGCAAATATTTTTCAATTAGTTCAAGATTATTAATCAATTGAATCTATATGAAAGGCTATTTTTTGTTCTTTCTGTTGAAATTTTTATTAACTTATCCTTTGGTTTAATGTAAATGGATTTCTTATGAAAAAGACATTGAAATCAAAATTAAAATAATTTTCACACCTTTGGGTATTCCCCTGATTTCTAATAAGAGTTCAGAAAAGGTTGACTAGATTCTTTATCTCTGAAGAATTTTTAAACTCTCTGGATAGTAAGTATAGTCATTCACAATTTTGGAAAACTTAGAATGCTACTTTTTTTTTTTTTTTAAAGATTTATTTTGGGGAAGCCGGGATGGCTCAGTGGGTTGAGCGCTCACTTTGCAGCGCCGGGGACCAGGGATCGAATCCCGGCCCCGCCTGTGCGGAACCATATGCTGAGCTGGGAGTTCCCCTAGTTCTGTTCTCTCTCTGTCTCTGTATCTCTCTCTCTCTCTGTCAAAAATAAAAATAAATAA
>PVKE010051140.1:0-10731 GCA_004027555.1 Craseonycteris thonglongyai
ATCAACAAGACAAGGGATAACAAGTGCTGGAGAGGCTGTGGACAAAAAGGAACCCTCATACACTGCTGGTGGGAATGTAAACTGGTACAACCACTATGGAAGGCTGTGTGGAGATTCCTCAAAAAATTATGAATGGAATTACCATATGACCCAGTCATCCCTCTACTGGGCATCTACCCAAAAAACCTAAAAACCTTAATCTTTAAAGATGTTTGTACCCGCATGTTCATCGCGGCACTGTTCACAGTGGCCAGAACATGGAAACAACCAAAATGCCCTTCGATAGATGACTGGATAAAGAAGATGTGGTACATTTACACAATGGAATACTACTCAGCGATAAGAAATGATGAACATTTGTGACAACATGGATGGACCTAGAGATCATCTTATTAAACAAAATAAGTCAGACTGAAAGAATCCGGAAACATATGACCTCACTTATAGGTGGAATATAAAACTGAAAGTTACAAAGACACAGAGACCTATGGACGCACTCAATAACTTGGTGATTGCCTGAGGGAAGGGGAGGAGGGGGAAAGAGAGTGGGAGGGGAGGTGGGAGAGGGCACCAGCATTATGGACACACTCAATAGTTTGGTGGTTACCTGGAGAGGGGGGAGGAGGGAGGAGGCACAGTTGTTGGGGGAGGTGGGAGTGGACACCAGATATATGGTGATGGAAGGGGAGCTGATTCTGAGTGGTGGGCACATGATGCGATGCATGGGTGATGTCATGTGGACTTGTACTTCAGGGAACTATCTAATTGTTACCAACCAATGTCACCCCATTAAATTTAACAATAAAGAAATAAAATGAAATTGTATGGCAGTCAGTCAGTTCATCGTCAGAATCAGAGGATTTTCACAGATGCCGCCGCCAACGGGCCTGGGCATGAAAACACAATTGCTGGTGAAAGGAGGCAGGAAAATCCTTGATCCCAAGCCTGCTGCATCCCCGGGTCCAGAAACACCCACCCAGGCCACACAGAAGGCCAGACTCCAGCCCCAGTTCTCTACCATGTGGATGAAGCTTGGTTATAACTAATAATGTTATCACTGACATCCAAATGTTTTTGTTACTGTTTTTCTGGTTTGTTCTAAGTTTTATATTTGTTTTGGAAGAGAGCCAATTCAAGGAATATCAAATGTTCACTGGATATAATTTCTTCTTTAGAAATTACCTTTTTAAACACAAAATCCAATGGTTGTATGTGACTTAATCATTATTTGTTCTTTTTAGATCATAATAGGTTGGATGATAGTTGTTTTTTGGGTAAGCTTTTATAGAAATTTTGTGGCTGACTGAGACCCTCTTTAAAGTATTTTATTTATTCTTTACTTTAGTGACCTTTTGAGTTACTTAAGTATAATATATGAAGTGATATCATAGTCACTATGTCCCTCCAGGGCCTTAAAAACTACATACAAGGCAATTCAAGCAATGGTTCGTTCTCTGCTTCCTCTCTCAGGTGGTTCCAGCAATGATCTCCAAGAGTGTTCAGAACTTGGCTAGAACCGGGGCTCTGAGGCTGACTGCTCGTGGTGCACAGCTTGCGTTTTCCTCTCCACAAGGCTCTGCAACACAGGTTATCCCCACCCACAGCAACCCCACCTGTTCTAGAAACCTGAAGTTACTCTAGCTATCACTAAGCCCCAATAGAAGAAGCTGTAGTGGGGAGGGATTTGGGGAGCTATGCTCATTTATTGAAAATACCTTGCAATGATTTCACTTAGTACAGGAGTGCTTTGAAAATATAAACAATATGATGTGTAGATTGTTGGCCATGAAAATCACAGCATAGAAACATATTTTTAATATAAACAGGATGCTAAGTGAAAATGTTCTTACTCTTAGGTGAAGCACATTCTAATCTCTAGATCTATTTCCATCTCTCTCTCTCTCTCTCTCTCTATTGTGCTTAGTCATATTTTTTTAAGATTGATTTTATTGTTTGAGAGAAGGAAACACAGAGTGGGGGTGAGCAGAGCAGTCTCCACAGTTGTACATTATTAGATGTGACATAGTTTAATTCCACATAGGTAGATGTGGGGCTGCGCAGGGTGGGAACCGAACCAGGGTCCTCCCACATGGGAGGCAAGAACCTTCACCACTGAGCCGTCCTGGTGGTTAATGCAGTTCAGCTGATGGGTTTGCACGAGCCGAGACCAGGATTTGATCCCTGGACTTCACAGTTGCAAGGCAAGCACTCAACCTGGTGTCCCCCCCTTAGTCATATTTCTGTATCTATACCTATGTCTTTGTGTCCCATATACTTATATATGTGTCCCAGTAACTTGGTACTTGCTGTTACCTCTGTCTGGAACATCTTCCCTCACATGCCTGCATGAGGACCCACGACACCGTAGTTGGGCTCTGAGCTCTCCAGCCGGACTCCCTCACTCTTATGTCAATGGTACACCCCATGCACACAGGGAGGGAAGGGACATACACACTGTTCTTACCAGAATGTCATTATATGTCACTTAATTACTCTGAGCTACAGTTGTTAGAGTGGGCAATAGCAGTGGTTTTCAAACTCTGCTCCCCAGAACCCCAAGACCTCTGAGACAGAGCAGCTTGGGAGAGACCTCAGGCCATGAGAGGGAACCGAGTGGGAATGGCTTTGGCCTCTCTATCTCCCCTCAACCAGAGCAGCTCTGATACTGCTCAGGAGACATGGTTTAGATACAGGGTTGGTTCTGTTATAGAAATAAAAGTCCAGAAATACTCCATGAAACATGGAGGAATTTAGTATGGAATAAAGGTAATGCCTCAAATCAATAAAGGGAAAATGTATCACTTAATAAATGGTGTTTGGACCACCACTTAAACATTTGGAAAAAAAAAAGTTAAGATAGAACCTTAATGCACATCTTACATAAAAGCAAATTCCTGATGGATCAAAATCTAAGCGTGAAAAACAAAACCTGTAAAAGTAGAAGGCAAAAATGAGCAAATTTTCAAATAATTACAAAGATGTAGGGAAGGCCTTTCTAAATATCACACAAAAATGCCCGTTAGAGCAATAGATAAGACTGCCCTGTGCTGGAAGGAATGAAGAGAATGGGATGGAGCAAGTCTGCAGAAAAGTCACTGAGTTTCACCAGAGCTGAGCACCAGGAACGAAGTAGACTCAGCTTCAGAAGATGGGTGGCAGGGACCCTTATGGGTGCTGGTCCCCATTCAGTCCCCATGTGATAAAGAGCGGGCTGCCTTTGTGGAAGAACCATATTGCACAGTTCTGCTTTTAGTCACCATCCAGTACGGGCCTCCTACCCATAGATGTATCCAGCAACTCTGGGACTCCAGACTTTGTCAACTTTAATCTGAACTACCTCATGCGGATAACAGATAACCTCCATTTCAATGGACCAAACATCACAGCTCATTGCATTTCCATCCTGCAGATGAACCATCATTCACCTATCAATTCCCTTATTCTCAAATGTTTACGTTGTTTCCAAATTTCAACTAGTAAATGTAATACTATAATGAAAATTTGCACATAAAACTTTTACTGCTATCACTTCCAAAGCTAAAATATTTAATATTCTTTGATGAAACCTGGTAATGGTTATTTTCTCAAGTTCAAGACACCAAGTCTCAAGTACTACTTCCTTCTCAAAGGACACTGAGTCACAGCATGTAGCCTAGGAAATTGACAACCCCCTCCAGGGTGCAGTGAGGTGTTTCACTGGTAACAAAGTAAATGCATCCGGTGCCTGCAGTGGGCAAAGGCAAGAACCAGTTT
This sequence comes from Craseonycteris thonglongyai, assembly GCA_004027555.1. Classification (NCBI taxonomy): domain Eukaryota; kingdom Metazoa; phylum Chordata; class Mammalia; order Chiroptera; family Craseonycteridae; genus Craseonycteris; species Craseonycteris thonglongyai. Next base: position 3,754 of record PVKE010051140.1, read on the forward strand.
CTTCCAGCAAGTCTGATCTCTTTAACTGGGACCTGACCTTTACCTAATTATAATGTCATTATAATCTTGTTTGTATTGGAGTGGCTACAATGGGGCATTACCAAACTCTGCCTTCAGTAGGTATCAATACCCTGGGTCATTACTTCTTCAGAGTAACTCCTCTCTGACTTTGCCTGAACTTTCTTCTCAAGTGCGTACTTTCACGTAAAATAAATGTCTGTGCTTTACTGCTTTGGTCTCACATTTGAATTCTTTCTCATGCAGTCCTTGCTACTCCAGGTTGAGTCCTCTCTTCGACATCTTTGTGAGCCTCTGGTAACAACACAACTAGAGACCATTTGATAAAGTTCAATGCTTGTTGGTTATTTTTAAAAACTCTTAGTGAGCAAAGGATAAAGGTGATTTCCTTAACCTGATAAAAGACACCTACCAGAAATCTCAGCAAACATCGTACTTAAGGGTTCCCTTAAAATTCAGGAGTGAGTTATGAATGCCCATTATCATTGCTTTTATCAACACTGGGGGTCCTAGAAAAAAAAAGTTGCTGCTTTTTTCAGAGGTGTAGAGAAACAGGCCTTCTTGTTCACTGCTTGTACAATGAATCCATCTTTAAGAATGGCAGTTGGGCAATATATGTACATCTTAAAAATTCACATGCTTTCTGACCCTGCAATCCCACCTCTATGAACATGCTTGAAGGAAATACTGAAGGCTGTGCACAAAAATGTGTTATGATGCTGTTTGCTCCAGTACTATCTACAGTCAGAAACAACCTATATGACAACAGGTACTGGTTAAGTGAATTCTGGCATGAACACATGATGGAATGAACACTAGTCACTGAAAACAATGCTGTATGAAGAGCATTACTGGAAAGGCAGCTTAAACAAGTGTACTTGATACACTTTTTTGTAGACAATGGTGTGTGTCCACACCGCACACATGTAACATGTTGGAGGGGCCCAGACCAGAATACAACGGTCCTTGTGCTCTTTCTAGTTTCCAAATTCTCTTAAGATGTGTATCACTTTTCTAATTAGGAAACGTGTTTAAAATGGTGTCTCAGGTGATGGCCGTAGGCAGCAAAGAAAGTGGCTCAGAAACAGTAAAAGGCTTTATAAAGGGAGATGGCAGCAGCTGGCCACTGATCACAGCTCTCTAGGGACTGTCTCCCTGCCTCATGTCACCAAGGTCGGGGCAAAGTTGAAGAGAAAAGAGAAGGGGAAGGAGAATCTCACAACAGAGTTCAGATAGAAAACAGCACAACAGTGACAACAGTGAGAATCTTTATGCATATCTGTAAACAATACAGTTCTTCAGAACAAGAGACACAAAAGGGAATGAAATATTCCAAACAGTTACAGCCTCTAGGTCGACATGACGAACTAGCTTTAAGTCCTCTGGAGGTCTCTGTATGAGGACTAAGGGCAGAGACAAAAGGAGCCAGCTCCTATGTCAATCCTGACAAGGTACAGACATAGCTGAAGATAAACCACTACGTGGTAAGTTCTTGTGGTGCTTGCAGGCAGACGTCCAATACGGGGAAGGTAACGAATTCACACTGGTCTTGGTACATGCTGTGTGGCAGAGGCTACTGCAGGTTTTCTTTTGTTCTAAAGTAGGCAAGGCTTATAAATTGACCAATTCGTAAATGGAAGTGATTACATGATATAGTACATGCACTTTATCAGTACAGAGAGTGCTTAGCAGGAATCTGTTGGTTTTGAAAGTCTTAACAAGGTCCATTTTTACCTCAAAAGACTATTATCCTTTCAGTTGTTCATCCATTCAACAGTCGCCCCACATCATGTGGCAGCTCATGCACCGTCTCAGGAGGACCAGCACCAGGAAGCGGGCATGAGTGCTGCTAGCAGTCAGGCAGTGGGTTGACAGCAACCGCACAGCCCTAAGGACCGCAGGCAGGGCCTCCAGCCTCTTACCCACCTCCCGGACTTAGGCCTCAGGGACCTGTGACCTGACTCAAGAGAGGAAAGCACAATTTTCCATTCAGATCAGACATCCCTCATGAGGAACAAGACTATTCTGACCCAGGAAGAGGGAGAAGAGAGGAACACGCGGTAGATCATTCTTATCTGTAAAGTTTAGCAGATGGGAGAGAATCGTGTCATTCCCTTAATTTTAGGAGGTGCAGTGGGGATCAGAGGGTGGTGTGCAGAGGAAGCCCAGCTCACCACCTACACCCTCCCCAAGACAGGCTGTGGGTGCAGTTGCTTTTTCAAGCAGCTACATGCCAACTTCAGGTGGCACAAAATTCAAAACCAAAACTGTAATATCTTAGTCATATTTTCCATTTTCAGTTCCTTCAGGGCTAAAAATACCACAAAAGGGACAAAATGGCTTTTCTCACTATAGATGTCATTCTTGCATTTTCTATTCCAAAAAGCCCACATACCACATGATTTTATTATAAAAAATAATGCCTCTCATAGTAAAAGCCCTGTTAAAACTATAGCTTTGGGTTCATAATTAGTAATCCAATTATTAATAGCTCAAATTAATATTGACTGCATCAACTATACACCTACAAACACGGCCAAGGTCTTGCAGAGACAAGGATAAAGGAACGAGTCTGTCCTTCTCATGATGGTGGAAAACGGAATTGCAGAATGAGGCTTTTGATTAGCCAAATGACAGCTGCATGCGGCATTTAGAAATGAACTACCTTTGGGGGGAAAGAGCTAGAGCTGGTTTTGTGAAACACCATCCAGGACTCTGCACGGTCTGGAGAAAAGTCCTTGGGGTCAGGAGGGAGTGTAGTGAATGGCTTCCTAACCTTGGTTTCTGGAACCTTTGTAGCATTCTCGTAGGAAGAGCATTAAACCCACCTATCACACTGGAGGAAACGTGGCTAAGTCCCGTTGTGTACCAACAATATTTATTTACCTTGAGTATGTGAAACGATACTTCACCTCTCTGTGGCTGCGTTCCCATCTGCATAGTGGAGATAACAAGGCTGCCTCTGACCTGCTGGAACCAGGGAGGAGCAGGTGAGAGAGAGCTAGAAAGCACTGAGGCCTTCTCCAGAGAAAGGCAGTGTTCAAAGTACCAAAGTACTCCAATCTAAGAAGCACAAAATTCAAGTAACAGAGTTGCAGGTGCTATGTCCTGGCCTCGCTGCAGGTATCTGCCATGGAGAGCTGGTAGGTAAATGAGCTGCAGGGCAGGGGCCACAGGACAAGCTCACGTGGGCCCCATGAGCCATCCACCACTGAGGACTAAAACACTCCTTAGAGGAGAAACGAACCTTGGGGAAAGCTCACTGGAATCAGCAAACGGTTCCGAGCAGCTGCTAAATGCGTATCCCATTTGTGTTGTCTGCAGAAGACTGCCAAGTTGGTGATAAACCTAAATTTCATCAGATGAAGGTTTTCTTCATTTTGCAAGTAGAAATAGAAAAGTGAAGGAAACGCTACCTAGATTGTTCTCTGCACTTTAGCACAAGAATAAAAAACAAATTTGAGACTGGCTTAAAAATACTACTGAAGAAAAACACACACACAACACACCCCCAATGGGGCATGAAGAGGGAAATCAGGATGTTGTTTGCAACTAAGAAACTTACTGTTTACAGTTTCTGTTCTAGCGAGCTAGAGTGTGCATGCTTGAGTGTTAACACCCAGAGGACTGGAAGGTTTGGGGGTGGGAGGCTGTCATGGGGACCCAGAAGGCCCTCAGAACAGGAGGAAGGAAGTGGGGTTAACAATCTAGATACAGTCTTTTCTAAACTGCTCACAATGAAAAACTGGAAAAGCTTCACTTTAAAACCACAATATTTATTTTGCCACAAGAATCCACTGTACCATGCATGTATCAGTGGCTGGGAAAACAGCCCTAATCTAACTCCCATTATAAAACTTCCAGTTCCAATTGTTATGGCCTATGGCTCATCTCTGAACCTATTTATTTATCCTCACTGGACAACTGAAACGCTTTTGGAGCCATTCAGCTGGAACCCTGATACCACCGTGAAAGGTGAATGCAGACACACAGGTTCTGAAAGACATCACCGTTTCTTAGTGCTACTGTTTCCACCACCTGATTTGCTGAAGCTCCTGCTCATGTGAGGAAAGTGCACAGTTGGGGTTCTTTCTGTAGGACCATATAACCCCAAATTCCTAGCAGTGGCTGACTTCCGCAGTGGCTTGACGCTGGGAAAGGGGCTGAAGATGGGGGTTTTCGAGTGGCTGCCTTGAGGTTTGCTGGTGGCTCTGTTTTCTCCAGGTGCATCAGATGGCTCCAGGAAGTGCTGCTGACAGGGCGGTTGCACCTGGGGTTCGGCTTCAGCAGCAGCATCCCTTTGGTCCAGCTCCAAGGTTTCTAACTTCACCTGGACCGTAGATACATCAGTGCCCCCAGACACCGGCTCCGGGGACTGCCCTCCAGTCGTCCTTCCGATGCTGCCTTCAGCACTGCCGCGGGCTCTTGGAGCTGTCCCTGCACAACTGGAAGCAAATGCCTCTGCTGCCCCTGGGCTGTGAGGCTTGCAGCCCTCATGCTGCTCTTCTATCAGCCCAACGGTATCCCCACAGCCTGGCTGACTCTTGGTCCTCGTCATGTTCTTTTTGTGGACTCGGATGTGAGTTCGCCATGGAGAGTTGAGCTTCGTCTTAAGGTCCTCATAAGGGACAGGAGATATTTTGCCTCCTGTGTGACCAGGGATATGGATGACAGCATTCTTGGCAGCTCTGCTTGACGTTTTCATCTTCTTTCCTAAAAGAAGGTGGTTTATAACTGGAGAGTTGTTTACCTGAGACGGGAGCATGCTGGTCACTGGCCCTTTATCTGAAAAAAAAAAAAAGTTGAAAGGTTGTGTGAAACGTACCACAGAGAGGCACACTCACGATGGAACAGGAATCACGTACAGATTGTCCCCATATTGCTTCTCACATAGTTCTCAGGTACTGACAGAGTCATGTGACTGAAGGCAGCAGAAACTGAATTTAACCCAAAAGCTTGAGTTATCTATTTTCTCCTTTTCAAAGAGGAGGAGACAAGAGGCTAAAGACACAAAAAGGAACAGAGACTCTGACCCCTATGACAAATTAGAGTCCTAATGTTTTTTACAGGGAGCTTTTGTATCTGAGAACCAACCTCAGAGGCCCTTCATCCAGAAAATCTTTGAAGAATTTTTAAAACAATAAATCAAACACTATGACCATAAGAATTATCAGTTGTCAGTTTCTAAGAGGTAGGAAAAGAACACACTGCATATTATGAAGTAAGAGACAGCAGAATGACAGAAGTGTTAAGAAGGTGGTGGGGAAAGCTGGGATGGCTCAGCGGGTTAAGCACTCGCTTTGAAGCCCTGGGGACCGAGGATTGAATCCCGGCTCCAGCCCATGCGGACCCACATGCTGAACTGGGGTGTGCCCCAAGTTCAGTTCTTGCTGGGACCTATGTGAGAGGCTCCCGGCCCAATTCCTGCCCTGCACAGCCCTGTGCCCACCGGTGGAGTGAAACTATATGGAAAACTAATATCAACTATGGAGACTGCTCTGGGCCTTCCCCCTTCTCTCTGTCTCTGTTTCTCTCTGTCAAAAATCAATAAAATAGAGATCCAAGATGGCGGCATGCGAGGAGAATGCCGACAACTGCCTGGGAAGGGCCTTGTGAACAGAGGGGAATCCACAGGGAAAACCCTGAGAAGAAACCTCAACTAAGAGAACCACACAACACGGAACAACACACAAAGGTTAGAGAAAAAAGGGGAGAGCGGGAGAGGAAAAGGGAAGCAGCGGTTCGGGGACAGAGACTCGGAGCGCAGCCCGGGGCTGGCAAAAACAAAGGGGATTGGGGGACTACGGTCAAAGTGGAGCTGGATCGAGGGCGGGCTGGAAGCCGAGACCTAGGGAGCGTGGAAGCCCCACAAGACTGTGGACAATTTAACATCTGATCTCAAGGGACAGCACGCAGTGCCCTAATCAGATCACAGAGCCTAAAGTGGAACAGGGACTGTGGAGCAGGGCGGCTGCACTTCCCGGCGGGCAGGGTGAGAGCAGGGCACCAGCCCACAGCCGCTTGGCACCCCTGATTTGCGGAGGAGATTGACTGTGAAGGAGCGCCTTCTGAGGACAGGGCTCTTGGAGTGAGGGCTGGGGCTTGAGTGGGCATAGCTGCATTGGATGTGCTTGGAGTGAATCCGGTGGTCTCAACAGAGCCGGGAGCGTAGAGCGGCTGCCGCCTGAGCTACGGCCTGTGCGCACAGGGCTTTCGGTGCCCCACCCACCGGGCCTCCGCAGCGCCGCTACCAGCGTGCAACTGGGCTTTTGGCACCTCGCCCACCGGGCCGCAGCGGCACCGCTGCTTGCTTGCCAGCGTGCAATTGGGCTTTTGGTGCCCCGCTCACCAGGCCGCTGCGGCGGCTCTGCCTGTGCGGAAGAGCACGACTGGGCTCTCGGTGCCCCGCCCACTGGGCCGCTGCGCATCACTGCGTGTGCACACGGGGCTTTCGGTGCCCCGCCCACTGGGCCACCCCGCAGCGCCGCTGCCTGCTCGCCGGTGCGCTACAGGGCTTTTGGCACCCTGCTCGCCAGGCCGCCGCAGCACCGCTGCATGTGCGCGGGACCGGCTTTCGGCGCCCTGCCCACAGGGCCGCGGCAGCGCTGCTGTGTGCTCGCGGGGCTTTTGGCGTCCTGCCCACCGGGCCTCTGGGGCGGGGCGGACCGCTCACGCAACTGGGCTGCCTGCCGGGTCTCCGCAGTGTCATTGCCTGTGCGCAGGACTGGGAGGCCGACCAGGGCCTCTGCCAAGCCCCAGCTCATCCAAGTGCTGCCCTGCGGGCGTGGCTTACAGATACGATTGAAGGAGGGGCAGCCAGGAGGAGGAAAGACCAGAGCTCCTGCGCCCCGCCCCCACTGAACCACCAGCCCCCCTGCTGAAAGAGGAATCTGCTATTGTGTCTCAGGCCCACCCTAGCTCCTACTCACATGCCCCCACCCCTGGCCACACCTTTACTAC
>PVKE010051141.1:0-10731 GCA_004027555.1 Craseonycteris thonglongyai
TCAGGGTTATTTAGCGCCATGTTCATGTACCATCTAAAATTATCTCCCATATCATCTAAAAGCATCTTGAGTGGACAGGGCAATGTGTGTCCACATTTTAGGAGTCACTACTTTGGATAATTAGATTTTTGCTAATCTTATAGATGGAGACAAGCAATGCTTGAATCATCCAAAGTAGCACATGATTAAAAAAAAAAGTTGTTTATAGTTAAGAACTAGAATGCATTTTATAGTATAATGCTTTCATCTCAAACCTTAACTATAAAGATTATATCTATAAAATTGAAATCCACCTGGAAGGCCTGTCCCTCAGCTTATCTGCATGGCAGTGTCCTTGATTTCCTTTATGTCTTTGCTTAGATGTCACCTTCTCAAGGAGGCTCACCCTGACCACACTAGTTGAAGTGGTAACTCCTTCCCCTTCTTTATCCTTGCAGGTGGCACTCCCTATCCCTTTTGCTTTACTCCGGTGTCTTCTTTTTAACACTTAGCGTCTTCTTACATATTATACATGAACTCGTCTGTTATATTTACTTCTATTCTTGGTCCTCCCCCACCAGGGAGAAGTGCCCATAATGAGGCACGGTGCCTGCCTTCCTTGTGCTCACCCTGACTTGTGGAGAGGGTTTCATGCTTAAGTGGACAATGGATAGTGGCCTTGAGCTTGGGCTCCTCTTACCTTCCAGACAATGGCCCTAGCATAATGGGGGGCCAGTTCCCTGGAGGTGGGTCAGGGTGGTAAGGCACATTCTGTGGAATCTGTGTTCTCACCACTCTCTGCCTCATTGGGTGGCCTTGGACAATTCCTTTGATTTCTCAGGTCTTATTTTTTTCCAGCTTAAGAATTCCCTTCTTTAGGTAAGTCTCTCCTAACTTTGTAAACCTAAACTTTCCTTCAGTTCTGACATTGATAGTTGAATTAAAGAAATATAGCCTATCAAGAAGTATATGTAGCATAGTGGATGCAAGTGTAGGCTCTGGTATCAGGTTGCTTGGGCTCTGATCCTGGCACTACCCTTACAAGTTGTATGACATTGAACTTCATCCATCTGTCTTAGTTTTCCTACCTGTAAAGTGAGCACAATAGCTATACCTATTGCCAAAGGTAGATTACCTTATTTTGGGATGTTGCATTTGGGAGTGGAAGGATATGGGTGAAGACATTGAGGGAGGTCCCCCAAGAAAGGTACCATTCCTCACTGGAAGAGTCTGTGGGAAAGTAAGGAGAGCAACTGCCATCCATTGATGAAATGAGGTAGTTTGGCATTGACTAATTGGTGGACCCTGCTCCATAAATGTTTCCTGAATAAATAAATGAATGAATCTATCTGGAAAATAATACTGCACCAGAAGCCCAGGACCCTGTGAAGTTGAATCAGTTATCCAAGTAGGAGAGCAATTTGAATTTATATAGCCCTTTCTCTCTTAAGTACATCAAAGTATATACAGTTGGTTCTGGTTTCTGTGTGTGTGGTTAGCTATGATAGATTTTTAATGGCCTGCTGTCTTTGCAATGCATGTGAATTTGGTTCTGGGCTACCCCTCTTTGTTCTTAGGTTGGTGGTAAGGGTGAAGGCACAGTAAGGCAATCCAAACTCATTTTAGTAGCAGTTTAGAAATAAAGATGAAGATAAAACAGGGTTTGAAAAATATATACTGAGTGCTCCAAAGCAGAATGAAAATGAGTTTTCTCTGTTCTTTTACATTGTTTGCATACCACTTCCCTTCCCACAGTGTGAATAATTACTGTGGGGAAGTGGAAATAACATGGAATTTAGACTTAAGACACATCTAGGTTTGAGCCTAAGTTCTTCCACTTCATAGTTATGTGCCTGCCCTTAGCAAGTTCATTAACTTCCCTGTACTTCAGTTACCTATCTTTAAGTATAGATGTTATGGACTGAAATTCATATGTTGAAGCTCTAACCCTTAATATGACTGTATTTCAAGATAGGTTCTCTAAGGCGATAATTAAGGTTAAATGAGGTCATAATGAGGTGAACCTTGTCCTTATACGAAGTGGAAGATGTACTGAAGTGTGCATGCACAGAAGAAAAGCCATATGAAGATTTGACACGTGTCATGTAAAATTGCAGAAGGCAGCTGTCTGCAAGCCAAGGAGAGAGACCTCACCAGAACCCAATGCTGATGCCACCTTGATCTTGAACTTCAAGCCTCCAGAACTGCAATAAAACAATTTCTGTTGTTTAAGCCACCAAATCTATTTTATTGTCATGAAAGCCTGACTGAACTAATGCAATAGGTCCTCTAATAATAATACTGCTGATTGTGTTGAGTCATAATACTGCCACCTTCGGTGGAAGCATAGTGTAAGGTTAAGACTGAAGCCTCTGAAGTCAGACTTAGCTGAGCTCATAATAGCTCTGCCACTTACTGGCTGTGTAACTAGACTTTTAACCTATCCAAACCTCAGTTTCCTTATCCATGAAATAAGCATCAACATAATAACACTGACCTCAAAATGATGACATGAGACATCATTGAATAAATTATTGTGCATAAAAGGTTTAAAACACTGCTTGTGTATGACACAGCGTAGGACAAGTATTTTAAAATCGTACTTGTACTACTTACTTTGTAGAGTTTTTGTGAGGATGGACTAAGATGTTGCATGTGAAGGTGTTATGCACAATTACCGTATTTTCCGGCGTATAAGACGACCCCCTAATTTTATAGTTAAAACAGGTTTAGGCCTATATTCGCTGTATAAGATTACCCCCTCGTAAGTAATTTTATTGTTATAATCAAAACATGATTTGGGGCAGGTCACAAGCATTATTCATTTAACAAATGCTTAGTGTGTTTGTTTATGTTAAATGTAATGAAATTTCATTCATTAACTTTTTTCCTATGGCATTTATCTTTAAGTTTCTCAGCTGAGTCCAAGTGTTTTTGAATAGTTTGGTGGCCATGTGGTTGGTCAGAACGGTGGTAGTCTCAGAACCATATCCTTTGACTGGCTTCCAGTGGCTGAAACTGAAAACTGCATTTTATTGCTCTCCATGACTTAAGACTGGAAAGGGCTGGTTGTTAATGAAGCAAACTCATTATTTCTAGATAGAGAATTCACCAAGCATAAAAATTAATGACAGAGGGAGTTCAGATCCACAATCCCCTTTTAGCAACATGCGTTTAAACTTCAAATTGCCATCATGCCTGGGTTGATTTGAAAGATTTCAAAAAATATAGGTCTTGATCTTCTTTTGTTTGTTTGTTAAGTTAGTCTTACAACTCTTACATTTTTTTTGTAAGTGGGGTCTTTCTTTAATGTGAAATTTGTCAATAGATTTTAGGTGGGATATAAGAAAGCTATTAATTTTTGTTTCTTTATCTTGTATCTTACCTCAGCTTGAACTCCATTATTAGTTTAAGAAGTTTTTCAGGTTTTTTTTGGATTTTATGGGATGATAATTATCATTGCAAATAATATTCTCTTTTCCTTTTCAATTTTATTCAGAATTTTATTTTCTTACTCTACTGCTTTGGCTAAGACCTCCAGAATAAATCTCAGTGATAGCAGTCAAAGTGGCATCTTTGCTTGTTTCTAATTTCAATAGAGGTATCTTTATTTAGTGTTTCAACATTATGTATGTGTGTTGTAAGTGTCTGATATATACTTTAAATATCATATTAAGAAAATTTCCTTTAATTTGTAGCTAATAAGAATTCATTGTTTGATTTGTTTGTTTCCTTTAGTAGAATTTATTCTCACTTATTCAGATTGGAGTCATCTCCCTTCCCACCCCCCCGCCCCCGACCAATTTCTACAACTCTCCCTGCTCTCCCCTCAGCTCATAAACCCAGGGCTAAGAAGTAGTAAGTAGTTGGGGAGTTTGAATGAAACCTAAGCAACCACAATGCCGCACTGTATAGATTCTTCTGGGTTAGACCAACTATAGGAACTTGAACTAAACTGATTAAATGAATCACTGAAAAAATGAATACTAATTTTTTTGAACTCTGAAACCAAACCCAAATGTTATTTTTTAATTGAGTGACAAATGAAAGAAAGGGCTTTTTTTTTTTTTTTTTCCTTTTTAAAACTCCCTAGGAAATTAGTTCAATTAAAGCAGCACCAAAGCTATATATTTTTGAATACTATTGAAATGGAACAAAAGAAGAACTTCAAATGTTTCTAAATTCCATCTGCTGGGGACAAATGCTTCATCTATGCAGAGTCCCTGGTGACAGGAGTCATGATCTGGGGGATGGGGTTTGGGTTGGGATGGCCCAATAAATATTGAATAAATGGATGCATGATTGGATGAACAACCTGGAGTACTGCAGAGGGAGAACTCTTATATTGCCTTTGCTATAGCAGTGCTTGCCAGCTTTTTGGAATATGACCATAACCTGTGCTCTCTTTTTTAATATTCCTAAATTTATGATGTCCCCTCTTATCTATAATTGTAAACCATGCTATTTGCACTTTTGGGTTATATACCCCTTGTAATTAATTTGGAACTCCAATTGTTGAGGTCTATTGGTCTAACAGATGAAGTACAACCCTTTCTAAAAATTTCATTTTAAGCTTTATCCACAGTCTAGTTTCATTCTCACATCTCACTATTTCCCTGAAGTAAGAACATATTTTGTACTTCTTGCTTCCTTGCCTTTGCCCAAGTCATTATGCTCTAAAAAGCTCTGCTTCCTCAGCTATGTAATGCTAACCGTCATTCCAGACCCAGCTTATGTCTCGCCTTCTCCAGAAATCCTTCTCTTACTACTGAATTTCTCTCTTTCCAAAGAGTCCCCTTAGTATTTATTCCCGGATACTCTTACTTGGTAGATAGGATTCATAGTGTAGAAATTACATCTGTCGCAGGTTGCTTTCTCTGACAGGCACACTCTGAGATGGAGTTTAGTGGAGTAGGATGTTTATTAGAGAGTGCTCTTCGGATCCACATCTGTGGAAGATAGAAAATTGAAGGAGTGGGTAAAGGGAGAAATGGACCTGACATGTAGTAGAACTACAGCTGGGTAGAGTTGTCTGGCATTCCCTGAAATGACCAGGCTTTTAACCCATACAGTGACAGTCACTAGGTGTGGCCACCTGGGCAGGGAGTGACCTGGGGCAAGGCAGCTCTCTGCAGTTGATGTCATCCCTGGGGTGGCTGATAGCTGTAGCTTCTCTGCAGAAGGCATTCCCAGCAAGTGGGATAAATTCTTTCTTGAGAGGCAGTCTGTGTCTACCACAAGCTTCTTGAGTCGGTAGACCATACATACCATTTTAAATGGAATGGAAAAAATGGTACTGCCCCATTTCAAATGGTATGGATGGTCAGCCTACGGACACCTTGAATTTAGTCCAGTGAGACTAGGCTGACCATCCATACCATTTGAAATGGGACGAGACCGTTGTTTTCTGTCCCATTTAAAACTATACATCTGGTCAGCCTATTTTTGAGGCCCACACCATGACCTATTTATCTGTGAAGGCCCCCTAGCACCTAGCCCTGTGCTTGACACATAATCAACGCTCAGTGCATCAACAGATGCTAAAGAAAGTGCCAGTTGTTTTTGGTCTAGATGCTTACATCTGACCATATAATGACTTCTTTGAGGTCAAGAATATTTGCTTCTCCACAACTTACTTTTTTTTTTTCCATATAATTGACGTGATTGATCTGTCTCCCTCTTCAAGCTAACACACTGGTGTGTGTTTCATAGTTGGGTATGCATCTGTTTGGGGTTGACTGTATAGTCATGTGTTGCTTAACAACAAGGATACAGTCTGGGAAATGTGTCATTACATAATTTCATAATTGTTGAACACTGGAGAGTACCTTTACACAAACCCAGATGGGTTAGCTTACTACACAGCTAGGCTATATGGTATACCATCATGGTCTAAGTGGTCCGGTCATTGACTGAGATGTCATTATGTGGCACATGACTCTCTAGATCAAGGCATTTATGTCATAGTAGGTATATGTGTGTTGTGTTGGTGTGGGATGTGGTTGAGGGAATGGGGGTATGCATGTGATATGGCTGAATGTTTGTGTCGTTGGAGATGGTTGGGTATGCTGAGTTTTTGTGGTGCCTGTCTTAGTTGGTACATGTTCTATCATGACTTGGTACATGTAGGATGTGATTAGAAGTGTATGTGGATCATGGCTGGTATGGGTGTTCGTGGTGGTTGAACTTAGGCATGATGGTTGGGGGATGAGGGAGGTGAAAGTATGTGTGTTATGAGGCATGTGTATGTGTATGAGTGTGCATGTTTGTGCATGGGCATGAGCGTGTGGCAACCAGAGTGCATCTGGCTGGGGTGTGCTGCGTGGTGTCTATGGTTGGCTGTGGCTGGGAGTCTGGGTTCGAAGCTGTAGGCCCCTCTCCTCTGGCCTTGTGAAGGCTACGTGGGCCCTAGCCCCAGCCCTAGCAGCACAAAGTCCCTCCACTTTCCACAGACAGCAGTATCAGCCATAATTAAAGCTAATTATTCCGTGGTGCTCTGCCTGTGTGTTGGCCTCCAAAGTACCCAGCAATGAGCAGGGAGGCAGCAGGGCTGTTTTTCTTCATAAAAACTTATGAGGAACGCTGAGCAGATTAACAGCTTTAATGACAAAAATTACCGCTTACAACACTGACTTCAAATCAAAGAACAATATCCGCAGACAGATATTTTCATGGTTTTCATAACAATTCATTATAGGTGGCACCGAGGGATTACATTTTTATTTCCCCTGTGTAGTCTCTCTCAGACTCAGGTTCATTTCTCTTAATGAGGCAGTAGAAGATAAAGGGCAGAGACAGGGCCTATATGGCGGCTGCCACGCGAGAGGCATTTAGGGTCACAGAGCCATCAGGGCTGGGAGGGGAGGGGCTGAGGAGAGAGAGTGATGGGAGCAAGAGGCTTCCTGCCATAATGAACCAAAATTAAGACATAAATTCTCCTACCTTTGTTCTGACAGCTTCAACTCGGGATTCAGCTTTTTAATGAGGAATGGATCAGAAGCAAAAATTATTAGCTAATTAATTGTACAGAGAACAAAAACTTGCAGGAAGGATTGGGACTGGAGAGCTGTCCCATCTCAGCTGCAACCCTTCAGCAGCAGGGAATGCTTCCACGCCTGCACGATGGCGTTGGAGAAGTGGGGATGGGTGTGTGGGGTGCTATCCTGTGTGCCAGGCCTGCCTTGGTTAAGACGGAATGTGGTGAGGAGCCAAAGGGCTTCCTGGAGCAGCCTCCCATAATCCCTGCTTACTGCCTTCCTTTAGACTCTTCGCAAAGTGGCATTCTGATTAAGTCAAGTAGAGCAGAACCATTTGAGGAGTCTAGCGTAGTGTTTCTCAAAGTGTGGCTTCGGACCCCATACCACTGGATCAGTGACAATCAAATGTAGGTGTTCTTAAGAATCACCTGGGAAGCCTGGGAAAAAATGTCCCCTGAGTCTTATTCACTCGCTCTGGGCTGGGGGCCTGGGAATCTGCATTGACAACAACTGCGCCAAATAATTTTTGTGCCCACTAAAGGTTAAGGCCACTGACTGGCCTGGGCTCAGAATCAGGAATTCTATTGCATTTCCTATTCTCCTCAGATTTTGCATGTGGTTTAGACTGCTTACCTCTCTATTCCGAGTCTTGATTTCCTTGTCAATGTACCGAGGATGATAATAACAGCTGAGAAATTACTTTGAGATGAATGCCTCATTTGCTTTCACTGCTTGTAAAACCCAAATTAGATCTCGAAATTCTGGCATACTCTACAATGCGTTCAGATCTCTAACAGGTTTTTCAATAAAATAATTAAAGCAGGAAAATATACTGCTTGTCATCAGCTTTCCTTTTCAGTTTGCTTTTCACTTTTCTTTGTTGCTATTTTTCTGGGTATTGGTAGGGTAGAGATTTAAACCATTTTTCTTTGGGACTCCAGAAATAGAGATCACAAAATGGTTGTGGCAGGAAGATGAGAAAAGGCAGATGGGTCTATAGTGCATTTAGAGTGCAGCAGACAACATCTGAGTGTCTTGATTAAAATTTGTCAGACTATACGTCTCCTCCTATCAATTTCAACAGGTCAAGGAACATTAACATTGCAACTATCTGTGAGAGGCTAATGCAACTGCATGTGATTATCTCTGTATATTAGGCAATAAAGGAATCCCGCCTCACAGAATTCTGATTGCAGCTTATGTGCTGGACATTGTGCTAGTTGTTGATATTATGGAGACAAATAAGATGCATTTCTTGCAAATAAGAAACACATAGTTTAGAGGAAAATAGGTAGAGGAACAGATAATTATGACATTATGTGGTCATACATGCTGGGTCCCATGGAAGTACAGAGGAAGGACACATTACTTGTGGACAGAGGCAGGAAGAGGCAATGCAAAGGGTTTGGGAAGCACCAGAAGGCAGCTCAGGGAAATCGTTAGTGGCAAGAACACTTGGCACAATAGTTAAACGAGTAAAGACTATCTCTGGCACATCTTCCATCTTTGGTTTCAACAATTTGCTCTCCACTGCAGTTGTCTCCTGACCTCAGGGGAACCCAGTGACTTAGATCCCTGGTGACTTAGATATTCTGCAGCTCATAGCACCAGGACATGCTCTTCTCAACAACCCCGTTTGCAGTGAACAGTTCTGAGCCACCAACACGTCACCATGCTGTGCTCTAGTCTCCTGTCTTTGCGACATGATGCTTTGGAACAACTGACTTTTCTCTCTCTTTTCCTTTTGCCTATGACCTTAAACAATTACTGAGACTCATTGCTTCCGTCTCTGAAATGTCTCGTGATGCTTCTCTCTTCCTCTTGAATTTTCCATCACCCTATATTATTAGATTCTCATCATCTCTCACCTAGATTCTTAAAACAACCTTAATGACGCCTTTCTTCCTCTAATTTTTCTGCCATTTGGTAATTCTCTATATGGCCATGTATAATATTATTTATGATAGAGATATGAAGAGTTATACCTTTTCTTACATTTGTTGGATAAATGCAGTCACTTCTGTGTGGCCTCAGAAGCCCTGCATGTTTTGACCCAATGCCAGCTTGTCTAGGATCATCTTCTGTTAGGTTCTGGCTTCTACCACGTGAAAGGCTCCAGTGTCATCTCCAGTGGGTCGTTTGTCATCCTCTGAGCACACAGTATACTTCTGTGTTCTCATCTTGGCTGCTATGATTCCCTCTGCCTGGAGTGCTTCCCAGAGAAATTTATACCTCAACCCCTTCCTAGAAGGCTTAGAAAAAGTATTGGATAGTTAAATGACTAGATTGAAATAATTAGTATCTCCTCTTTTGTGAGTCCATATGATAGATGAAGGGAAGTCCATATGGCCTGGTTTAAACCTTGGTCTTAACAATTCAACAATCAAGCAATATTTCACTACTTTCGTCTAAGCTTTTTCCCCTATTCCCATGCTTATGTTGTGGAATTTTGAATATTTACAGTTGATTTTGTAAAGTATTTGATTCACTCTGGGCCTCCTCTGTCATGCTGTTGGATTAAACTCCAACATTTTTAAAAACTTAAGTGCTCAACCTCATTTTTCACCTGTTACAGATTATAAACATTTATTGAGTGCTTACCATGTCCCAGGCATAGACGATTGAAATGTAGCTAACTCATAAAATCCTCACATTAGTCCTATGAGGTAGGATTGATTATTATCGCTATTTTAAAGATAAGGACATGGAGTCACAAAGAGGGCTCGTAACTTGTCTAGAAGTGGTGATCCTCTGGCTCTGGAAGCTACACTTATATATACTGCACCAGTAATTATGTGTAAGTAGATAGAGAACCTCTCATGAAAGTAGTAAGTGGGCCTCCAAATTCTGCCTGATCTCAGCCACTCTTCCTCAATCCCAGTGAGATTCCCCCCAAATGTGTGCCCACAGCAAGGCTAGAGAAAGGGACATTTTATAACCAGTGTGGGCTTAGCCTCTGGCCTTACTGTAGAACTCTCTGGGCCACATGGAATGCTACTTTTACCCAAAACAGGACACTGAGGCCTGGAATCTAAGCTGGCCAAGTGGCCTCTTTTGTCCCCTTTTCTAAGCCCTTGGCTCTCTCTTTATATTATTACCCTATTGGTGAGCAAAGGTCAGTTGTGGGAGGAATAAGCCAGATGGCAAAAATAGCAAAAATAGGCATTATTCATCTTGCTACCTAGACCAGAGCTGATTTAGACCACTTGGAGATGGGAGTCCAGAGTACATTTGTATATAGTACCATGCATGTTCTTATTCTTAAACATATTCATATGCTTATCATATTAATCTTTGGTATTGCAGTAGACTATAGACTAGAGAACAATGCTGGGTTCGTTAAGAGGTCTCCATAAATTATTTTTAAAAATTTATTTTTAAATTAAATTTATTGGGGTAACATTGGTTAATAACATTATGTAAAAGGTGTACAACTTTATGACATCTGTGTAGTCTATTGTGTGCTCACCACCTGAAGTCTGGTCTCCTGTCACTTTGTATTGGATCCTCTTCACCCTCCCCCCACCCCCTGCCCCTCTGGTAGCCACCATTCTGTTGTCTGCACCTATGCGTTTGTTTTTTTGTTTGCTTGCATGTTTGTTTTGCTTGTTCATTTGTTGCTTTTTGTTTTATATTCCACATATAAATGAAATCTTATGATTCTTGACCTTTTCTGACTTTCAATAAATTCTTATTCAAATGAATTCAAGATTCTGTAAATAGAGAAACACAGCAAAGGCTTTATGCATAAACTTCATGGAAGCCATTACAAATT
>PVKE010051142.1:0-10731 GCA_004027555.1 Craseonycteris thonglongyai
CACACACACACACACACACACACACACACACACACACACAACACACACACACACACACACAAGCAGCCCTTCCTTTCTCAAGCTGCAGAGCAGCCTACTTGCTCCTCTCTTGGGATGCCTACAACAGCCAGTCATGAATGAGAATGTGTCTCATGTCTTCTGCTAGATCAGAAGCAACTGAAGGTCAGGCACCCCCAGGTCCAGCCTCTGCACTCTTTGCAAATGCATCTATAAAGGAACAGACTGGTCAGCAAGCTACCTCCCCCTGTGCTGTGAATTTGTTTGGGTGGAGAAGCCTCTGCTTCCATGACAACTTTAAGGTTCAAGGAGTGAGGAAGCCAGGATGACTCAGGGGGTTAAGCACTCACTTTCAAGCCCTGCGGACCGAAGATCGAATCCCGGCCCTGGCCTGTGTGGACCCACATGCTGAACTGGGGTATGCTTCCCCAATGCGGTAAGGCCTCCAGTTCAGTTCAAAAAAACAAACAAAAAAAAACCAAACAAAAAAATGGTTCAAGGAGCACCATGCTTCAACTCAGTTTCCTTAGTCTCTTGAAGCCGAGGTCTCTGCTTGACCAGAGCAAAGCTGGTTCTCGCTTTTGCCCGCAGCAGGAGAAAGAACAAAAGCAGTTAGACAAGGTCTGCTCTCTGCTCCATCCACTGCGCCTGGCTTGAATAGGTATGTCCCATTGTTAATGTCAGTGCTGAGGATTGTGCAAAGTGCTGAGGTTGGAGTGAAGAGACATGTTCCGGTGTGTCCACCTGCTCCTAGCTGAGTATTGTTGAGAAAATCAGTAGACTTGGTTTATCTGAGCTTAACCATTCCTAAATCTCAGTATATTTGCAGAGATTCAACAACATGGCATAGGAAAAACATTTAGCATAATTCCTGCCCACCAATAGTTCCTTTATTTTACCCCTTCCGTACTCTAGAGATGAGTGAAAGTTATTTCTAAAAGTACTGGAAGGAAAATATAATATGGTATCTTTAAAATATGATATAAAAATGCAAATACAGAAAACTTTTTCAAAACCTTTTCCCACCAGGGGGATGTGGGAAAAGATGCTGCACTGGGAGCAGAGTGACCTGAACTTCAGGTGTTCTTATTTTATAAGTGATCAATTTCCAGTTGTTTTCATTAAGGAATTCATTCACCCACTTACAAAATTGACAAATAAGTGTTTCAAAAACAGAAAAGGCAACCTGGAGGTAGGAAGAAGCGTGGATGCAGTTAGGAGCACAGGGTTCCAGTTCTGGAGTCAACATAACTGTGTTGTGTTTTTAAGTAAGTTACTGAACTTCTTTGTACTTCATCTTCTATGTCATTAGCAGGCCAATAAATAAATATACAAACAAACAAACAAACAAATAAATAAAATTCCCTAAGCTGTGTTTCAGCTGTTATGTTCTATGCATTTCTCTGCAAGACACTTTGGAGAAATGAGGTCACTTTCCAGGTGGCTGATAGTAACATGTGTCTCATCGGATTGTGTTTGACTTGAGAAAATTCACTGTGTCCTCTCTTCCATCAACCCCAGAAGCACTCCATCTCCCCTCCTCCCTCTTCGTGGGAGCGAACTGCCCCTCTTATATACTCTCATATCACTCTGTGTTGTGATTTTCAGCATTTGCAAATTCTGAGCATGGGGCACAGGGATGGTTCTTATTCCTCCTATCTCCAGGGTCTACCACAGAGCAGAAGTCCAATAAAAGTGATTTTCTTGTATCCCCTCTGTCACCTGTACTTGTCATAGGGCATCCCTGGAACACAGCAGTTTATTGTCTTTCCTGTAAAGGCCCGGGCAGCTGGAAACAATAGGTGAGGAAGGCTGAGTGGCATCCAGCATAGGCTTCCCTGATTTTCTTAGGAAATGATGAACACGTGTGCAATGTTCCTGCTTTCTAAGTCAGGGCCCCATCATTCAGGGCTGAGGGAAGCGCAGCTCTGTGCTGATTGCTTCTCACACCTCCTTGAGGTACCTTAACACCCAGACCCTTGTGGACAAGTCATCGCGTCCAGACCGAGTTCCAACCTGACCATTTATTTCCCCACTTATTCCAATAATGAATTGTCCTCAATGGAATGGGAGGCTAAACCCACCAGCAAATCTTAGTGGATGGGAACACATTAACCTCTGCTAATCCTCGCTAAGTGGTCATTGACCAACATGCCACTGTTGAGTGAGTGACTACTGAGCACACAGTAGGCTTTACAATATGTCAGGTACCGCTCTTGGTACTTATTATCTGTGATTCAAAAGATGCCCCTATAAGGGACATGGTTCCCATTTTATAGAAGATTCAATGCACTGTGCCATGGACTGTGGCATGGTTGTCATTTAATCATTAATACCTGTATCAGGCAAGTTTATGCTCTTTAAAGATACTCTTTTCAGCACTCCAGGCTGTTTCCTGCTATAATATGTTAGGAGGGTGCCGGGAAAACGTCAATTCCTACCGCACCCAGGGAACCAGGCCATCACCGTCGTGACTGAAGATGGAACTAATGGGGCCTGAACCAGAGGTCCTCAGAGTCTGGGCCTTCCAGCAGCGGCGGCATCTTGATTATAATTGGGGAAGGAGCATTGCTTCCAGCAGCAATTCTCTTTCTCTCTCAGTCTCTCTGGCATCTCCAGCACTCCTGATACCCTGAGGGGCACCCAGTCAGTCAGTGTGAGCTGACTTCGGGTGTCCAGAGGCCTGCGTGTGGACTGTTTCAGACAATTCATTATCTGAGTCTCCAGGGACGGGCCCGCTCCAGCCTGCACCTTCCCAGGTGTCCTAGCAACCTGTCAGGTTGGTTTACTCTGCAGTGCTGACTGACAGGCCTCTGACAGCCCCCCGACAGCACCCCCATCTGAGGGAAGCTGAGGCGAATCTGAACCTGCCCAGACAGAGACGACGTAAGGCAAATGGTGCTTCAGGTTTCAGGTTGGGTGGGGCTGAAAAGATCAATCCTCTTAAAATCACTGTCTGCTTCCCCAAATGCCGGCAGCTGGGAGCTCAGAAAATGAAATATGGTCCTTGGAAAAGAGGACCACAGCCAGGATGACTAGCCCAGGTGCCGTGACAGTTACGAAAGCTCTTATGTTCAAGCCTCATGGATCAAGCCACCGAGACACATTCATCAAAATGCTTCGGACAGGCTGACCCTAAGCTGACTGCAGCCTTCTAGTTCTGACCTAAGCTAACACTGTCGATCAAGCTTTGGCATGCCACTCCTTTCTTTTCTTTTCTTTAAGATTTATTTTATTGTTTAGAGAGAAAGTGAGAGAGAGACAGAGAAAAGTGGGGAGAGCCCAGAGCAGTCTCCATAGTTGCACATCATTAGTTGTGACATGGCTTCATTCCATACAGGTGGATGTGGGGTCATGTGGGGCAGGGACTGAACCACGGGCTTCCCAAATGGAAAGTGAGATCCTTTACTACAAGTTGTGTCACAGTTCAGCTTACAGGTTTGCACGGGATTGATTGCGAGACAATCGCTCAACCATTGAGCTATCCTGGCAGCCCCCTGGTGTTCACTCTTTAGGGTCTTACTGCCACAAGTTAGTAAGCTGGCAGGGGAGAGAAAGAAGAAATATAACACTATGGAATTTCATTGTTGCTGATACACAATTATAACTTAAACCTTTACATTCGTATACAGAAGACTCATGTAAAGATCATGCAACGTGAACATCAGAGAGTTGTGGGTTCAGATAGTGGCTCTGCCATTGAAGCAGCTGCATGATTTTCATCTCTGTACCTGGGTCTCTAAAGGTGCAGAAAGAGGGGCCTCTGCCCAACAGACTCTGTGTGAGAATTATATACACAGGAGCTTTTAGAACCCAGGAGGTGCTCACTATTTATCAACTGAGTCAAATCTAAATTTCTTCCCTGTAAATTCCATCCTTTTTATTTTTAGTGTTGCACACTCAAGCATGAACAAAGGAAGCCCACCTGTTTTCCAATAATACTTTCTTTTAGGTATTTATTGACTGACAAGTGCTTTCAGCAGGCACGGGACCTGCCTTGGAAGAGGTGATGGAGAAAGTTCATTTCTCTCATGTGCATATAAAAAAAGCAAGAAAGACTGTAAGAACATTTGATGACTACCTCAAATCCTTAGTGGAATCAGAGTCGGTTGTGGAATGCACATACCTCAAAACCAGACTGTTGGCAATCACTTCAGCTCCCCCACACTGAGCTTGGTTTTCAGTCTTTGTTTGTTTTTTTGTCGATGAATTTTCAGAAAACTGGGTGGGAACTATAGGCCTGGACTTAGGTAAGAGGAGATCTTCAGTTAAGGGAAACTTCACTTCAATATCTCACATGTTTTCTATATCTATGAGTCGATTTCTGTTTTGATTGTTTATTTATTCTGTTCTTTAGATTCCACATATAAGTGAGATCATATGGTATTTGTCCTTCTTAGTCTGACTTATTTCACTTAGCATAGTAACCTCTAGATCCATTCATGTTGTTGCAAATGTTAAGATTTTGTTCTTTTTTATAGTAGAGTAATACTCCATTTATAAATGTGTCATGATTGCTTTATCCAATAGTCTATTGGTGGGCATTTTGCTGTTTCCATAACTTAGTTATTGTGAATAACCGTGTTGTAAACATAGGAGAGTATATATTTTTTTGAATTAGTGTTTTGGATCTTTGGAAAAATACCCAGGAGTGGAAATGCTGAGTAATAAGGTAGTTCTATTTTTATTTTTTTTGAGGAACCTCTATACTGTTTTCCATAGGGGCTGTACTCATTTGCAATCCCACTAACAGTGCACAAGGGTTCCCCTGTCTCCATATCCTTGCCAACACTTGTTTTTTGTCAATTTATTGATGATGACCATTCTGACAGGAGTGGGAATATATCTCATTGTGGTTTTAATTTGCATTTCTCTGATGATTAGTGATGTTGAGCTTCTGTGCATATGTCTATTGGCCATCTGTATGCCCTCTGGAGAAGTCTCTACTCAGGTCCTCTGCCCATTTTTTAATTGGATTGTTGGGGGAATGGGTGACAAAGGTAAAGGGATTAGGAAATAGGTAGTCACAAAATAGTCACGGGGATGTGAAATACAGTGTGGGGAATGTAGTCTATAATGTAAAAACTAGGTATGGTGTCCGATGGGTACTAGACCTATCAGGGGAGCATTTCATAAATTATATAAATGCCTACCCACTGTGCTGTACACCTGAAACTAATAGAAAATAATATTGAATGTCAACTGTAATTTAAATATATATATTGTCATGTGTTATAGAATATAGCACAGGGAATCTAGTCAATGACATTGTAATAGTTATGTAAGGTGTCAGATGGGTAGTGGACTTGTTGGGACTATCACTCTGTGAAGTGTGTAAATGTCTAATCATTATGTTCTTTTGTACATCTGAAACTAATAATTTTAAAAAGGGGAAAAGAAAACATCTCACACATGTGAGATAAAGACTCCTATTATCGCATATTCAATAAGGGCAGAGAGAGGACAGAAGATGGTTCCTTACTCACTCAGGTAAAAAACATTGAGTTTAGGATATAATTTAACTTCCATATATGGGTATGACATAACAGTCATATTAAATACAATATTAAATACAATATTACTTATAGAGAGCCTACTATGTGCCAATCACTGTGTTATTCGCTGAGAACTCAGCAGTGAACAAGAGGCTTGCTTCCTATCCTGATAGAGCTCAATGTTTGATTGAGACTACAGGTAAGGGATATAGTCATCCAGCTCCTCACTTACTCAGAAAACAGTTACGGAGCATGTACCAATGATGATTCTAGGAGCTTGGAGCCTATCAATAAAGGAAAACAGACAGAAATTCCTGGCTTCATGAAGCTTATACTCTAGTGAGAGGAAATGGGCAAAAAAAACATTAAACATAATAAATAAGAAAATAGTGTGATAAGTTAGGAGTTGATAATTGCTATGGAAAATGTTAAAAATAGAGCAGGGTAAGGAGGGGAGGGTCAGGACTTTGAGATGAGGTAGAATTGTGATGGTCAAGTTTACATTTTTAAATGCGGTGGATAAAGTAGGACTCACTGAGAAAGAGATATCTGAGGCAAGGCCTGAAGGAGGTGAGAGAACTAGTCACACAGGCATCTGAGGAAAGTGTTCTGGGCCCTGAATATAGTTCACATTGTGTGCAATATGTGCTGTTGTAGGAATTAACATGTGGTGTTATGAGATCACAGGGCAGGAGCCCCCAGCAGGTGCTCAGAAATGAGCTGAGAGCTGAGAGGTGGTAGCCCACTGCCCACCCCACCCACCTGGGCAGGTATGTTCTTCAGTCATTCTAATGGAAACTTCCTCTGTAATAAAAGTAATCTTCCATCCTGAGGACTCGGCTTTCTTTACTTGGCCTCTCCTTGGAAGCCAGCACAGGAGCTGGGCCGTGGGACACCTTCCCTCCCTCTCCCAGACACAATTCACACAGTGAAAATGGAATTTTTCAGTCAAGAATGTCTCTGAATGAGAATGCTGGGATAGCTCAGCAGGTTGAAATCTTGCTTTGCATTCACTAGGTCTGAGATTCAATTCCTGGCCCCGGCTCATGCAAACCCATATGCTGAACTACAGTGCAACTGCTAACCCTTGGGATGGCTCAATGGTGAAGGTTCTTGCTTCCCATGTGGGAGGCCCCCAGTTTGGTTCCTGCCCCGTGCGGCCCCACATCCACCTGTGTGGAATGAAACCCTGTTGCAACTAATGATGTACAACGATGGAGACTGCTCTCACTTTTTCTCAAAACAACAATACCGAAACAATAAAAATAAATCTTAAAAAAAAAAAGAAGCTGTCTCCTAACCCTGTTTAAAAATCAAAGCATTGGCTGAATATAAAGAAGTCAGCATAAAATTACTTGCACATTTTAACCCATTCTTTGAAACTGATGACTTTCTCTGGGAAGCCTTCCTGAGCCCCTCCATTTCCCTTGTCTGTACCGGCTTGCTGCCTGGCGCATGGTCATCATCGTGTATGTAGCAGGCTACCTTTTAGCTGAGTTGCCTTTGGGTCTATTTTTCCAGACTGCCCAGCTCCCGAAAGTTATGAGAGGGTCTCATACATCTCTGCATCTCTCCCACTGAGCAGAGGGAGGCAGCACTTACCACACAAGGCTAAACTGAACTGAACTGAACTGAACTCGAAACCCAAGCTGGCTGACCTTGGAAACAGGACTGCATCTCTTTGGATCTCTTGGAGTGCCTCATCTGTAAATGCAATAGTAGAAGTAGTACAATCTGCAGAGGAAACCCAGGGTATCTCACTCCAAGTGATGAGTGTGACAGTCCCTCACAGCCACCACTAATATTGGATTGGCCAGACCTTGTGCCCTGTAAGACCCCAAGCGTCTCCTGACAGTGCCAGGGCTTAGGCCACAGAGAAAGGCATAGTTTTGGAACCCAAGCTCTGGGAGACAACTTGTAAAGCAGGAATTTCATCTGCCTCTAGGAACTTCCCATCACCTCTGATTTCAGCAGGGATATCTGATACAAGCTTCAGAGAAATAGTAATCCTCTAGGCTCTGTATCATGGCCATACATTTGGCTAGTGTGCTTCTGGTCATGATAAATGAAACCTGAAAACAGGCTCAGGTTGCTTGGAGATATTTCATCAATTGAGTTTTAGGCATAGCAGCAACTGGGGGTGGAATACTTAGGTAAGATGAATGCTTCATTCCTATCAAATTTGCCAAAATAAAGCAGGGACTGGACTTTGAAGACATGCCCCCCAGAGGGGTCATTTGGAGCAGTGGGGAACAGCCCTTCCTGTTTTAAGACAGGTGAGCATCTATCCTAAAGGAATGCACTTGTGAAGTTAATCAAGGTAGACCGCTGGGCAAGTAAGAAGCTCATGGCCTAGGACAGATTGGAGTAATTATGGCAGGAAGGATTTATTTACAAGGGGCTGTTTTCAATTTCATTTAATCACTTAGGGAAAAGGGGCTACCAACATAAAGCAAGAGAGGATATGGAACCTATAAAATAGGAAAAGGAATATGTATTTGAGTGAAGTAATTTGTTTAATAATCCACAGAGATGTGGCTTTTGTATAAATATCACACTAAAATCACAAAGTTCATAATGTCTCTAAATTGGCTCTATTGGTAGTCCCTTACTTAGGCCAAAGTCTCTCACTAGGATTTATTTCTCTCTTTCTCTAATTTTTGTTGTTTTCAAAATCCGATACATTCAAGAAATAACTCTTTTGGTGGCTTTGCTTTAGTCAAAGAAGGAAGCCTGATACCTATGCTCTGGACCTCACTGAAGGACTTAATTTTCCACCCACTGATAAAAATCACTTAAAAAAGTAATGTAAGAAGATTGCTTGCATTAAGTTGTTATTAGTCTATGTATTGTTTTGAGAAGATTGATGATTTTTGCACAGGGGTTAAGCTAGGTCCATCTCTCATAATGTCTCATAATGCCTACTCTTATCATCATCATCATCATCATCATCATCATCATCATCATCATCACCATGCTAGCCAAGAGAGAAAGGGAGTTGGACACAAATACAATTTCTTTTCTTCTGAACTAATTGGGTCAAGGAAAGGGATTTGACTAAATATCTTTTAGTCAATCTACAAGGAATTTCATTTCATGTTGCCGTTGCATCCATATATACGTGAATCCAAGGATTTTATAAAACTGTTGTTACTGTGCAATATTCTGTCTCTGCCACTAGTCTGGAGCTCCTTGAAGGCAGGGACCTATCTTGATGACCATAGTATTGCCAGGGACTAGCATAGTGTCTGGCACAGATTCCTTGTTAGACAATAATTAAGTTAACCATTTTGAACTATTATTTGATCTTGACACTTCAAACCCAGAGGTCACCTTCAGCACTTGGTAACATTAGAGGTTACATTACTATGATTGTGCTGAGGAATTAGTTCGGGTTGTAATCTAAAGCCTTCAGAAGGGTTGGATAGCTGCATTCTTAACCTCTCAAATTGGTGAGTCAGCAAGCAGACCAAGAACATTATACCTTCTCTTCTCCCTACCACACTGCTTTTGAGTTAAATAAAACACTTTGATTTGCATCCAAAAAAATTAAGAAAAAAAGTCAGATGGTATAATATTATAAGATCTTTATGAAGTCCTTAAGCAATTTTAAAACTTCAGTAATGTAGTTTAAGAGTATGATAAATGTAAGCTATAAATCATACTTAAAACCAAACTGAATTTTCCAGAACTGGTAGAAATTTCTGTTCAATGCAGAGTACATAGTAGCACATTTCCCAGAGTGTGTTCTGACACTGAATAACTATTTAAATGCTGTATTAAACAATGTTTGCTTATGACAGAACTCTTCAGAGCCTTTAATGTAATAATTTTGCATTGGGAATCTACAAGGGTATATGATATGTGACTGTTTCACAAATATTTGTAACAAATGATTAAGAAGAGCACATCTAAACACTCCTTTAGTTCAACTCAGACAATTAATAGGTATGAGTGCTACTGAATGGTTTACCAGGGAAGAAGATGTATTCAATGATAGTCAAATACAGTACTCAGTATAAAGCCAGGACTGAATTTCAGGTAGTCCAGAAGAGTATACTTGTTTCCTCTATGCCATATTGCAGACCACTGCTAGCCAATGAGAGAACTTTCTGTAGTAGCAACATCATCTTTTATGTTTCATGAAGCCCTAATAGTTTGCCTAATAGTTAATGATGTTTTAATGCAGTGGGTTGCAATCTCTGAGGTGATTTTTGATGTTTAGTACAAAATGACTTCCCTAGAAATATAATTTTCCAGAGTAAGGTACACAAGAGAAATGTGGTTTAAAGGTCACCTTTTAGGCATTACATAATAATGGAAGAATAATTGCTCAGTTGAAGGGAAACATCTGGTGAAAATCATGAATAATAGATGCTGGAGATAGATGAATTAGGTCCAGTTTCCAAACAGGCCAGCAGCTGTCTGTCTTGTCTTGGGCACCTGTCGTAAAGCTTAAGTCCAGCTGACCTGTTTAGAATTCCTTCCTTTCTGCCCATCGAATTCCAAGCACCTTCTTTAAGGCCTAACTCATGTGCGATTTTCTCCTACCATGTCTTTTCTGACAATTTCAGCCTCATTCCCTTATCCTCCATATTTTTTTACTCATCTCATTTGGATCAAAGGACATGTGATAGACTTGGAAGAACTAGCAGAACAGACTTGAATTTTGGCTCTGCCTATATTTGACCATCTAGAAAACCTCACAGTGCTCCTGTGAGGAGTTACAGCCCCCCACCCCCACAATGTTTAACATAGTGCCTAGCACAAAAATGCTTATAGAAATAATTATCTTTCTCTGTAATCATTGCTTGTCTATTACACCATTATGCCCAACTAAACTAAAAAGTAAAGGCAGAGGGTACGGCATTTATACAAATATATATTTCCCTTTAACTAGCCACAATGTTAGCAACATTCTTTCATTCAAAATGAATCTGTTCAATAGCTTGGTGATTGCCTGAGGGAAGGGGAGAAGGGGGGAAGAAGAGTGGGAGGGGAGGTGGGAGAGGGCACCAGCATTATGGACACACTCAATGGTTTGGTGGTTACCAGGATGGGGGGGAGGGGGGGGACAGTTGTGGGGGGAGGTGGGAGTGGGCTCTAGATATAAGGTGATGGAAGGGGAACTGATACTGAGTGATGGGCACACAATACGATGCATGAATGATGTGATGTGGACTTATACATCTGTAAACTGTCTAATTGTTACCAACCA
>PVKE010051143.1:0-10731 GCA_004027555.1 Craseonycteris thonglongyai
GGAAAGTGCTCTTAAATACACTATCTCTTTCATCTTTGTATAGTCAGTATCTAACCAGCATCTAGCACAGGCACAGTACACACCTGGGGGAGGTGTATTTCCTGTGACAAGGCTGGTTGGCAGCCTCAGGGCCTTGGCTAAATGAAACACTGTTTTCCTGGGAAGTTGTGCTGACCTCAGCAGCCCACTCACACGCCTTAAGCAGCTTACATTCCTTTATGTTCTTTCTCTGGCTTTCTAAATATTAATTGTCCTACAATGATAAGGTATTACCTTTGGGGCTTCATTTTTGGCTGAAAGCTCAACCACTTCTGTTTTAAGGATCTTCACTAACTGATTTTCATTTTTTGGATCATTTTAAACTTCACTCCTTTTAATTCCACGTACATACATGCATACACAGGAACTCACACATGCACACACGCACACACATACATACAGGCTGTCCCCTATGGAGTTGTGAGAATTGTTAAGCACTGTTGAATACACAAACCTCTGTTGCAATTTGGCTTTCGTGAGGGACTCCCTTTCCCATCACCAAGAGCCCTTTGGGCCGGTTTCCCCCAGCAGAGCTTTTTACCGCTACCACGCCCCTTTCTTTCTCATGCACTTGTGGTCAAGGGTGTATGTATGTGTGGCGAGATCTGGAAGAAGGAGTGGTCAGTCACAGCCCCACATGGTACTTAATTTTCCTTCTCCACTGCTCAGTCTCATCCATTCACGACTCAGGCCAGCCTCCTTTGAGGAACTCCCATTTATCCTTAGAAAATATCTGAGCCCCATTATTACCTCCATCCAGTGTATAGATGACCTTTTTTTTCTGCTCCGTGATGGCTGTCAATGCTCCATATTTAATCCAAGCTTTTGCTCACAAGGGACATAATACCTCTAATTATAAACTTCATTCCTAAAAGACTTAATACCACTATCAAGTTCCCTCTCCCTAAAACTTCTCTAATCTCTGCATCATAAGCAAGAACATTCAAGTTGCTAATGAAGAAATTCACCTTATTGCCAGTTCTGCCCCATCACTGAAGGCCCTTTCTACACTCATTTTCTGGACTCCACAAGACTGGTTGCTGTCTGGTCTCAAGTCTGGGCTTTATTCCTTAACACAACGTCTAATAATCATTTTCCTGCTTGTTCTCATATGTAGCCCCTTGATTAAAAACCTTGTCTCCTGAATTCTTCTCACAGACCACTGTCAGAACAACCGATGGTTAGGCTATTTCTCCAAGACCAGCACCAACAAGAAATGCTGACTTTCTGCATGCACTCTTTTACGGAACCACAGAAATTGCTCTAATCCCAAAGATTGTTCTAAGACAAGTTATGTTTACTTGACAAAGCCAACAAACACAGACCTTTCTCTTTTGCCCAAACCTGCTGACAAAGCCAAACACAGATCCTCTTAGTTCCTACTCTTTATTTCATCATTGATTAGCTTAGATTAGAACTCTTTGTCATGATTGATT
This sequence comes from Craseonycteris thonglongyai, assembly GCA_004027555.1. Lineage (NCBI taxonomy): Eukaryota > Metazoa > Chordata > Mammalia > Chiroptera > Craseonycteridae > Craseonycteris > Craseonycteris thonglongyai. The sequence goes on from PVKE010051143.1 coordinate 1,476, forward strand.
AGCTAAGATTAGAACTCATGGCCCTCCTGAAACTTGCTAAATACAGAGAAAAGCATTTCCTGTTTAGATATCTGATTGAGACATCTCCTGCTTACAAAACTATATGTCTCCAATATGCTACATATTTATTCCTTTCCACAAAAGTCTAAGACAAGCTTGTCTAACCCACGGCCCAGGGGCCACATGTGGCCCAGGATGGCTTTAAAGCGGCCAACACATATTTGTAAACTTTTAAGAAACATTATAAAATTTTTTTAATTTTTTTGATTTATTTTTTATTTTAATTTTTTTAGCTCAACAGCTACCACTAGTGTTCATGTATTTTATGTGTAGCCCAAAGCAATTCTTCTTCTTCCAATGTTGGTCTGTGGAAGCCAAAAGATTGGCTATCCCTGGGCTAAGATGAAGCTCACCTATTGAGAAATTCTAATGTTCAAGTCTGGGGTGCTCTCCATGTTGCAACAACCAGGATAAAATTAATCTCTTGTCCAGTTTTTGTCTTTGGTAGAAGCCACCCAAACATTCTCTGACAAGTGGTCTGTCTGGAATCAACAGAGGATTTCTGGGAAGGTTATGAACTACCATCTTACTTCCATTTTCTTCATTCCTTTGCTACATGAATGTTTTATATAGATAGCAAGATACAACCAGGCCTCCTTTATCTGACTCTGACTCATCCAGTTACTGTGTTGAGACCAATTTCACACCACACACATACACACACAATATACACATATGCACAAAGAAACATTAATAAATAATGCAGACTTCCAGCAAAGCTTTCAAGTAGAAATAGAAAGAGGGTCATAGTGCAGATCATTCAGTAAAACCTCAATGTACCTTTTAATTGTCTATTTCTTTTGTGTAAGTTCATTCTCTTCTTTTCTTCTCTCCCCTCCCCTTCACTGCCTTGCCATCTCCCTCCCTCTCTTCTCTTTCTCTCTTTCTCCCTCCTCTCTCATTATATCCCACTTCAGGGTTCCCTTGGGGTTTCTCTAGATATACCACCACCTCCCTCCTTTAGCAAAACAAAAGATCTCTTCCAGGATCCACCCTCATTTAAAAAGTATGGAAATAAGGTGAAGGGAATTGATAACTCTTTACATTACTTTTGAAGTTTTAAATTTAGTCTTATAATTTTTTTTCTTCTTAATTTGGGTTTTTCTTTTCTTTATTTTTTTTTTTTAAGATGTATTTTTATTGTTTTTGACAGAGAGAGAGAGAGAGAGAGAGAGAGAGAGAGAGAGAGAAAGATACAGAGACAGAGAGAAGGGGGAGGGCCCAGAACAGTCTCCATAGTTGCACATCATTGATTCTTCCACATAGTTTTATTCCACAGGTGGGCACAGGGCTGCACAGGGCAGGAACTAGGTCAGGTGTCACCCCAGTGAGAACTGAACTGGGGGCACTCCCCAGTTCAGCACATGGGTCCACACAGACCGGGGCTGGGACTAGATCCTCGGTCCTCAGGGCTGCAAAGTGAGCGCTCAACCCACTGAGCCATCCCGGCTTCCCCTTCTTTTCTTTTTTTTTAACCTTATTTTAAACTTTTTGTTTTTTATTTCTTTTAATTTGTATTAAATATTGTATAATTTCATATTAAAATTTTGTTTTTTAACCATTTTTAATCTTTTTGTGCCCTTACATATGTTCACACTGGATTCTGGGCAAGCTACATTCGTTTCCTATCATCTAGGGAACGTTGTAGTGAGTAAAGAACTTACAAAGAAGTTCCTTGTTCTGACTTTAGCAAGGAAATACTTGGTTTCACGCATCCCACTACACGTTGTTAGGAAGTGACAGAACAGAGACTCAAGCCAGATTCCACACCCTTCTACTGCTCTCATCTCACTAAGCTGTGGGATGATTTATGTCACCTTCCCAGTCGGGTCAGAAGGACAACCCTTGAGCTTTGCTTCTTCTAGCTTCCTTCCACCCTCCTGTGAACCAAGGAGAATGAGCTAGAACAGAGTTTAGGTAAAGAAGGCTATGGTTCCTCAGGCTGGTGGTTTTCCAAGGCCTTTGAGTCCTCCTTTGAGTAAGGAGAGCCCTGCCTGGGAAGATACTGGAGAAGAATGCTTTCCTTTGTGATTAATGAGCCGTTGCCTGCCCCCGGAAATGTATGTCCTGTTTCAGTAAATGTACTGGTTTCACTAAACAGAAATAGATGCCTAAAGAGCGACTTGATTGAACTTCTGGGTGTGTGGCCCATGGCAACGCTCCTACCATTACCCAGGTTTCTCCTCCTCCCCTGTTCTTCCAGTGCCCTGTTGAGTTCCGAAGTGGGGTCTTACTAAATGTATCGCTCTCTCCCTTTGAAGAGATGAGATCTCCCTCAACCCTCCTCAGATTACAGAGTGAGACCAGAGCAGTTGGGAGTGCTTGTTGCCTCATCCCAGTCCTAGCCAAGCGTTAATGTCGACATATTCCTTTCCACACCACCACTTACTGTGCTGGATGCCAAGGCTTATGAAGAACTTGGGTGGGGGGTGGGGGTGGGGGTGTGGGGGGAGGGGGTACATGTCTAAACAGCACAGGTCAGAGATCAGGCATATTCTAGGGTGCAGTCAGACACCCTTCTGCACAAGCCATGAGTGTCTGCAGGCAGTTGAGGATAGGAGACCTATATGTGACAGTGTTTAGAATAGCACCCAGGACTCTGGGTGATAGTTGTTGGTATTTCCCAATGCAACCAATGGTCTGCGAGCATGTGGAGTCAGCTATCATCTCTGGTGCTTTTCTCTCGAGGCAACAAAGAGGACAGAAGTGGCCAGTGGTGAAAACCCAGACCTGACCCTTATGTAAAACATTGGCTTGAGAGACTCAGACGAGAAGTTGACTGTAGGTCAATAATTGATGTAAAATTAGGAGGGAATATCCAGTTAACTAATAGGTTTATACATAGAAAAGAATGAAGTGTTGTCTTATTTGAAGGTGGAAGAAATATACTCTAGGCCTAGTCAGATGTGATCATAGTATTAGAATTATTCAAGAACACAAGTTACTAGTAATAAGCTCTAGTTATTTTATTTTATTTAAGGTTTATTTTATTGTTTGAGAGAAGGTGAGAGAAAGAAGGGCCCAGAGCAGTCTCCATAGTTGTACATCAGTAGTTGTGACATGATTTCATTCCACACAGGTGGACGTGGGGCCGACTGGGTGGAAACTAAACTGGCTGTCTTCCCAAGGTGAGAACCTTTGCCCCGTCCTGATGGTTACCAGTTGCACTGCACAGGTCGGGGCCAGGAATCAAACCCTGGATCTGGCAATTGCAAGGCAAGTGCTCAACCACTGAGCTATCCTGGCATCCCTAAACTTTATTATTTTGTTTTCTCCATAGTTGTTTCCTTCCTGTCCTCTTTCCTTACACAGTTCTTGTGAAAAAGACATTGCCCAATTCATTTTTGCATCCTCGATACTTAGCACTGATTAGGTAGCTTTTCAAATACTCAATTTTATTCTGAATTTAATTTGGCCCTTCCACCTACTGCCAGCCATCTCTCTGTATTTAGGTTTTCACACACAGAAAGCAAGAGGTTCCTGTCTTTTACCCATGTTCCCCTCAAAACAGTGATTCCAAATCTCATGTAAAGTTTTAAAGAACCTTCAAAATACTTTTAATGGACAGGAACTAAGTCACCATTTCCGCATCTGTTCATAGGATAGTCAAGCCCGTGGTTGGCCTTAATGGTGACGTTAGGCACTGTTGGAGGGTTTGCCCTCGGCTTGCCGCTTTACAGGAGGTCGACTTCTCCTTCATCCAGTTCCGAAGTGAGGCGGTGAGCCTGGGAACATCTCATCCTTTCCTTCCTGGGCGCTTGTTTCCTGCAGATGTCTGGACCCTGAAAAGAAACAGCAGGATGTGGAAACGACCTCCGAAGTCACAGCCTGCCCCCGGGAGTGCTAACCGCGGCTGTCAGCATCCCTAACGACAAGGCTCTGGCCCTTTGGCCCGGGGCTACGGTGGGCGCGAAGTTCGCAGGTGCTTTGGAGAATCTCTCGGCTACCTCCCTTGCTGTCCGGTTACCAGATTGGGTCTTGCAGGGTCGCAGGGCTCCTCTTGCAGGGCCCGCGCCGGGCGCCCAGCTCGGTTACAGCGGCAGGATCCGAGGACGCAGAGATGGCCCCGTGCCCACCCGGCCTGTTCCATAGACTCGGCAGCGCCGCCTAGCGGGCGCGGCGCGGAGGAGTCGCGCGGGGCAGGACACGGCCGAACCGCCTGGCGGGCTCCACGCTTAGCCCCGCCCCCGGCCCGCGCGGGCGCCCGGAACTACATTTCCCACAGGCCCTCGCGATGGGGCTCCGCCCCCTTCCGGACGCCGCAGAGCAGCCCCGAGCTCACCGCAGCTGTCCTCCCGCACAGCCGTTCTTTGAAAGCGGGCGGGAGGCGGCGAGCGGCATGGCGAGCCCGGGCCGCCTGCTTTGCGTGCTGGGCCTGCTCCTGTGCGGGGCGGCGAGCCCCGGGCTGTCTGCCCCCGGGGTCGCCGAATCCAAGAAGCCCATCATCGGTAAGAAGGTGGGTGGGGGGCCCCAGGGCCCGGAGCGGGGTGCACGCGCGTGCGGCTTCCACCATCGCGCCCCAGCGAGGGCACCGGGCCCGGGAGACCCAACTGCAAGGTTGGGCTGTGGGCCGTCGTGGATGGTACCAGAGCCGAGCCGAGACACCGCTCGGATGGTGCTGAAACAGCTGAGGTCGCGGTCATTTCCTCTTGGGGAGGAGGCAGGAGCACTGTGAAGAGCTGTGCGGATCGTCTGTACACAGCTAGGAGTTGCTACGGACCCAACAACCAGTGCACGCCTGATATTTATTAAAATGTCACTGCTGGAGTACGTATTTAAGGATGCAGCGCATTATACGTGTGCAAATCGAGTGGACCAGATCATCAAGAAATTAGGGTATACCTTGGACTTTATCACCTTCAGCAGCGGAGGACAGCAATGACTCGCATGTTCGTAATGTCAGTCTGTTAGCTGTTCAGCTGATCCACGTAATTTTTCATTTACAACGAATTTATGTTTTAAGGCGAGTAAAATCGGCTCACGTGGCCAGAACAGACATTTGAGACAGGGCAGAGCCAAACGGCCCCCGGGGAAATCAACCTGGAATTGAACTCTGCCCCCCACCCCCAGATGAAAAATAGTGCCAAAAGCAATTTATGTCAGACAATTAAGATTGGTTTTATTTTAGCTGTAGCGTTATGCCAGTTATACTGGTCCCCCTCCCCCCCCGCAAGAGGAGCACAATATTTTGTAACTAGATACAAACTAATGAGCATTTTCTCATATATATTGGTAGTGCCTAATTTTTAAATGGGTTGTGTATTAGTATTTGGAAATTGGAATGCCTTATTTTATAAAGGGTGTCCCAGAAGTCACTCAAGGAGTAATTTTGATAGAAAACACAGGTTTATAATTAAAAATTGTAAATTTTCATTGCTCAACAATGAAAATGCGTTGTTCTTTTGTGTAGTGCTCCATTTTCAATAACCCTGAACTGTCAGCTGTCACACTGTCTGTCTTTTTGTTGTTGTTGGCAACACTTTACCGCACAAATGACTGCAAAATTCAAATCTTGGGTGAATTTTGGGACACCCTTTAGCTGTTTCAAATGGTGGTTAGATTCTCTAAAGAATTAACTCAAACTATAATTCTGTGTAGGGTGTTGGGAATTGTGGATGACAAAGGAGGCAAGAAGGAAAGACGACGAGTATTCTTTGCCCTTTCCTAGAAACTGGTAGTCTAGGGTCAAATACAGAACTGAGTATGCATTTGGTCATCCTGATCAATGAAGACAAAATAGTTGACTGAGCACCTAATTTATGTGCAAAGCATTGAGTTACGAAGTGCAGAGGATTCAAAGACAAACCACAGAAGTTATGAGGTGGTTGTGGGTGAAATTTGGTCACCTTTTGAAGGGCTGGGAACAAGGGATGGGAAAAGAGTATATGTGGGGGAAAGGAATGGGAGAAGCTGGTGGAACTCACCTACTCTTGTGTAATTTGCTCCTTTCTGGTACATTGTATTCACATGCCCCAGACCTGCTTTGTGGCACCTCATGCTGGCCTGCTCTGTACCACTCCTGTTTCCTTTAACACTCCCTTATTCTTTCCCTACCTAATTTCACTTCCCTCAGTGAAGATGATCTTAACCTATCCACGAGGAGAAAAAAAGTCTTACTGAATAAATTTCAGCATTTGGCATGTGTTAACTGCGTGCCTGGTAAATCCCAGTTATTTTAAAAAGCTGGGACTACAGAAGTGATTGTTATACACAGCGCTTCCTGTTAGGTTGCTTACGGAGACAGTAAAAGTGTTCCAAGTGGTGAAGTAGTGAATGACATGGCACAGGCATACTCTGGATCGACATGTTTTTTTCTTCTAATTCTTTTCTTTTCTCTTGTTTTTTTTTTTGAAGGCTTTGCAGCAGGTTTTATTTTTTTATTTCCCTCCAATGATTTAATTATTTTTTTACACCCCCACACCTTCTCATTCCCTCCTTTGCCTCCCTCTTTCTCTTTACTCTCTGGTAACCAACTCTTGTCTTGTCTGGGTCATGTTTTAAAGATTTATTTTTATTGTTTTTGACAGAGAGAGAGAGATACAGAGACAGAGATAAGGGGGAGGGCCCAGAACAGTCTCCATAGTTGCACATTATTTGTTTTTCCACATAGTTTCATTCCACAGGTGGGCGGGGCTGCACAGGGCAGGAACTGGGCCTGGGTCTCACCCCGGTGAGAACTGAATTGGGGGAGCTCCCCAGCTCAGCATATGGGTCCACATGGGCCAGGCCCGGGATTCGATCCTTGGTCCCCGGGGCTGCAAAGTGAGTGCTTAACCCACTGAGCCATCCCGGCTTCCCCGGGGTCATATTTTGATGTGACCCAGTCAGGGAGATAGGTGGGGCAGTGCACACAGGGTCTTGTAATATTTATAAAAGTTCAGTAACCCATTGAAGTCCTTATGCAAGAAGGTTCACCCTGCTGACTAGTTATCTCTTTGATCTCTTTGCATACTACTTTCTTTCCTTAAACAGGTTCTTGCACAAGGCTGTGGTCATATTGCCTCCTTGCAGTATGACAAGCACACACCTGACTCATGGCCTTTGCACTTGCTGTTTCCTCACCATGGATCCCTCTTCCTCCAGAAATCTGCATATGGTACACTTCCCTCATCTCTTTGAAGTCCTGTTCTGTCTTCAAATGTCATGTTCTGTCTTCTCAGGGAGGACTTGCCTGGCCACCGTGTTCAAGGGACTGTGTTTCTCCTAGTGGGACACCCCACTACCCCCAAAACACACTCCTTCTTCCTCTGCTTTACTTTCCCTCCTTAGCGCTCACCACTAGCCATCACACTCTACATTTTACCTTTTTGTCTTGTTTATTGTGTGTCCCCTCCCTGCTCCTCCCACACACTAGAATGAAAGCCCACAGGACAGGATTTTTGTTTGTTTTGTTTACTCATGTATCCGAAGCACCTAGTTCAATGCCTGGTATATAGCATGATTTAATAATATATGCCGAGTGAATGAATGAGTGGTGATCCGATCACGGTTCTTTCCGGAGAACTGATTGAAGTTGCAGGAGTTGTTTAAGAAAGGATGTAGAGAGACCCTTTAAGAGGTTAGTAACCCATAATAGTCTGGAGGGAGGCAAGATGTTAGTTGCTTGGATTGAGATAATATTGGTGATGTTCCAGAGATGTAGATAGAGGATACTTCCACTCTTTCATTGTCAAGGAAATAGTGTGTCTTTGAGTGTGCATGGGAAGGGAGAGGCCTTCTAGATTTAAGGATCTGTACTCCAAGATCCGTTCTAGCTCTCAGATTGCACGAGGGAGACAGGTGCTACTGCAAACCTGCTGTGTGGGATTGTTTGGCCTCAGATGAGGAGAGAGTGGGGCTACTGAGAATTCAGATCACCCTCCACTACTCTTTTCCCAAAGTCTATGGGTGTACTTGCGGGAGACGCTCCAATTATGCAAGTGAACTTCAGTTGCCCTCACTATTCAAGGGGGATATGTTCTAAGACCCCCCACTGGATGCCTGAAACTGGATAGTACCAAACACTGTCTACACTGTGTTTTAAAGTATAAATTAGGCCTAGTAAGAGATTAGCAGCAATAACTTTAATAATCAAATATAACAATTATAACAATACAATTGACCATGCGTGATCAAATATCACGTATAATTTAAGTTGGCCCTCTGTATCTGCAGATTCCCAACTGCAGATTAAAAGTACTGTTTTTGATCTGTGGGTGGTTGAATCTGTGAGTGGTAATATGGAGTGCTGACTGTATATGGGAAAAAATTAGCGTGTACAGTTCACACCTGTGCTCAAGAGTGTGCTATAGTAAAAGTTATGTGAATGTGGTCTCTGTCTTTCTCTGCATATCTTATACTCTACTCACCTTTTCATTTAAGGAAGCACTTCATAGCTTTTTTGTGTTGTTGTTTTTTTTGTTTGTTTGTTTTTTTGGCATAACCGAATTGCCAGCATCGCTATTGTTGCGCTTTGGGGCCGTTATGAAGTAAAATAAGGGTGACTTGAACACAAGCACTGCAAACCATGACAGTCCATGTGATAGCATATCAGGGAGCATCTACAGTGTGAAGATGCTGGACAAAAGGGTGGATTCACATCTGCCGTGTGATGGAGCTGGATAGCTCGAGATTTTATCATGTTACTCAGAACAGCATGCAGTTTAAAACGGAATGGTTTATTTCTGGAAATTTCTATGTAATGTTTTTAGATGTGGGTGACTTTGGATAGCCAAAACCTCAGAAAGAAACCATGGGTAAGGGTGTCTACTATAGCAGTAGTCCTCAAAGCCTGGGCCGCGGATTGGTGCTAGTCCATGGCCTGTTAGGAATTGGGCCACACAGCAGGAGATGAGTGAGCAAAGCTTCATCTGTATTGACAGCTGCTCCCCATCACTCGCATTGCTGACTGAGCGTCACCTCCTGTAAAATCAGCAGCGGCATTAGATTCTCACAGGAGCATGAACCCTGTTGTGAACTGTGCATATGAGGTTGTGCGCTCTTTATGAGAACCCATGCCTGATGATCTGAGGTGGAGCTGAGGCGGTGATGCTAGTGCTGGGAAACAGTTGCAAACAGATTCACATGAGCAGAGAGGTTTGACTGCGCAGAGACCATCATAAATCAATTGCTAGCAGACTCATAGCAAAACCCTATCAGTGAGTGACAGGTGACAGTTAAGCTGCCTCTGGCGTTTGAGTCATCCTGAAACTATCCT
>PVKE010051144.1:0-10731 GCA_004027555.1 Craseonycteris thonglongyai
TGTTTCCTATTTTATTGCATGAGTCAGTACCTCCAGAAAAATATAGTATAAATATATGTCTTTTATTCTTGATTTTAAAATGAATGTTTAAGTGTTCTTGTCTTCGGTTTATTAGGATTTTAACAATAACAAATGAGTGTATTTTACTGAATGCTTGATAACCTTTTATGGTTTTTCCTATTCTGTTTTTTATAATCATGTATTGCCTTATTATGAAAATGGGACAGTTAAAGAGACTAGATATTATCAATAACAAGTAAAATAAACATGGTCTAACTCAATGAAAAAAATTCATATTTACCTATGTATATAATGTACATGATTTGGACATTCTTTCTAGTAGATAATTCAATCAGTAATAACATTCAATAAATTTTTACTAACTACCTAAATGGGCTAGTGGATTTGCACATTTCACAATGACTAACGTTAACTTCCATATGTTAAGTACCCAAAAAAACAACCAAAAAAACAAAAAATCAGAACTGTACCCAGTGTTCAAATGGTGGCATTATATTGCTACAATCTGTTCTAGAACCAAATCCAAACATTGATGTGATAATTTTTGTGAAGTAAAGTGATGAATCTATAATCTTATCAAACATATTTTAAATTTTTGTTTGAAATGCAGCAATGTATTCCCATGTCATATCTAATCCATCTAAATGGTTAAATGGTAGATTCTTAAAATATAAATACATCTGCAGGCTTTCAGAACCTCTATGGATCAGCCCTTTCGCTGCGCTGGTATTTATTGCGGTCCACGAAGCAATTTCAGGGAGGTGGTGGAGTTTTGTCCCTTGTAACCTGATCAGATCCGCCGATGATGATTCAGAGTTTTTGTCATCAAAACAATGACAGAAAATGCCCTATTACACTTCTGCTTCTTTTCACACGCAGTGAGATGAATTGAGCAATTTCACCACCTTCTAGAATAATCACTCCCAGTGCACTCAAAAGTCTCCATTCAGAGCACACAACTTCCGCAAATGAAACTGTAACGTCAACACCAAACGCCTAGTAGAAAAGTAAAATATTTCTCAAAAAATTATGGTTTTTCTTTATATAAAAATACTAGAGAAGTATAAAATAAAGATTGAATAAATAAAAATGTAGTTTCAAAATCCTTATGTGTTATTTCTTCACAATGTAAATCAAACACTGAAAAATTTTCACTTACGACATTTGGATACAATCTATATATCGAAAAAAAAATTTGAAGGTGACCGTGGCTTCATCCAGCAAATAGAATACAAGTGTTTTATCATAAACTGTATTGCCACATGCGCCTGTACTACAATAAAATACACGGAGAGGAGAAAAATGCGAACGAAAACCAAGATGAGATATACTCGTCATATGCATAGCAGCAATAGCAACTCATGACGAGACAGTATCGTCACATGCAGCGAAAGGGTTACGGTAGCTTAGGTGCAACTTAGTACATAGCAAAAGAATCTCCAGATATTGTCTTCTAAATATCCATCAAAATGAGACCTTTCATATAGCACTAAATAAGAATGAATTGATGTGAAGGTGATACTTAAAAACTAAGCAAACGCTAACACTTCATTCATTTATTTTTCCTTCATGTAATAGGTAACTCAAGGAAGATCAAAATAATTGGGCATGCGGACACATTTTAATATACAAACATTCTATAATTGTACCCTGAATGCATGCTCATTTCTCAAGCAAGACAGAGCCGTCATACAGATCTATCTAAGGAGCAGTCATACAGATATATCTATACCTATATTATTATATCAATCAATCAATCACCTATCTAGCCATATCTACAAATATACTTACTTATAAGTAAACAAAATGATTTTTTTAGTAACTACATACCGTATATGGTTGAAGATCAATGAACCCCAAATATAAAATAGGGCTACCCATCTCTTCCACCCATCAAACACACAGTGATGGAAACTGAGCTGATTCTGGGTGGTGAGCACATAATGCGATTTATAGACAATGTAATTCAGAATTGTGCACCTGGAAACAATGTAATTGGTATCAACTAATGTCACCTCAATGAATTTTTAAAAAGAAAATAAAAATGTATTAAAGAAAAAAATAAATGAATTAATTAAAATTAAAATAATAATAATAATAAAATAAGGCTACCCAAAAAATTCCAAATCAAATTTCTGGACAAATTTTCTTGTTATCTTCTAAAGTTGTACTAGCCAATGCCATAGCTACTAGCACAAATGGCCATTTAAATAATGTTTAAATTAAATAAAATGTAAAATTCATTTTCTTCTTCACACTAGCCACATTTCAAGTGCTCAATAGTACATGTAACTAGTGGGTAGCATAATAGACAACACAGACATGAAATGCTACTATCATTACAGAAAGTGCTATCGGAAAGCAATAGGATTACACATAGCAGTCTTTCATCACTCAACAAGAAGAAAGTCTACAAGTGTTACATTTCAAATTCTTTTTCACACAGGTTTGACCGTAAAGATTCAGATCTTATTACATGTAGAGGACTTTCATCCACAGGACAATGGATTTTTTGCAATATTAGATGGAAAATGTTAAAGTAGTAAGGCCCCTGAGCTACTTCTGAATGATGATTCCCAAAGGTATGTTTAATGATACTAAAGTGTAAATTCCATGGCTCTGAAAAGATGGAGGATCAATATTTGCTTGACTCTCAGATAAGCAACAACTCATTATCACATGAAAAAGAATTCAAAACTAGGGGATTGCTGGGATAGCTCAGCAGGTTCAGAGCTTGCCTTGCAACCATGAGGTCCGGTGATTGAATCCCGGTCAGACCTGTGTGAAAACACATGTGCTGAACTGTGGCACAGCTGGTAACCACCAGGATGGCATGGAAATGAAGCTTCTCACCTCCCATCTCCCATGCAGGAGGCCCCCAGGTCAGTGGGTGGCCCCACATCCACCTGTGTGGAATGAAACCGTGTCACAACTAATAATGTACAACTATGGAGACTGCTTTGGGCCCTTCTTCTCCCTTCTCTCTCTCTCTCATATTCTCTCAAACAATAAAATAAATATTTAAAAAAATTCAAAACTCCATATAATCACCAGACCATGGAAAACACATATTGAGCAGAAATAATGCAGTTGTTAAAAAGAACAAGAGCTGGAACATCACTCAACTATAGCCAGCATATTCAGAGCTTATTGTAAAGAAAACAAAAACTTGCACAAAAATAAATTAATTGAGGCTCATTAGTTGAAAATAAGCCTTTTAGCAAACACCTAAGCAATACATACATATATACAATTTAGCTACAGAGCCTTGAAGAGACGAGTGGTCACAGAAAAGTGAATGGCATCTGTTGAAAGAGCACATAGAATATTTTAAAAATGTCCAGCAGTAATTTCTAGCTATGTGCCTTCAGGTTTAGCAGCTTTTCTTAAAAAGCAAAGCCAACAAGTTGATATTAAAAACAAATTATATATATAATCTATTATACCTCTTTATTTCTGGGGAGATATAACATAATATACTCTTATGCTATGTTATTTTTAAAATACAGTACTTTCCCCTTATCTGGGATTTTGTTTTCCATGGTTTCAGTTCCTTATAGTCAACTGTGTTCCAAAATATTAAATGGAAAATTCCAGGCACAAATGACTAATAAGTTTTAAATTGTGTACCATTCTGAATAACATGATGAAATCTCTTGCCATTCTGTTCAGTTATGTGAATAATCCCTTTGGCCACTGTATCACAGTGTATATGTTATCCATCTATTAGTAACTTAGTAGCCTTTTTGGTTATCAGATCAACTATCACTGTATCAGAGTGCTTGTGTTCAAATAACACTTATTTTACTTAAAAATGGCCTCAAAGTTTAAGAGTAGTAACATTGGCAATTCAAATATGCCAAAAAGTAATCATAAAGTGCTTCCTTTAAATAAAAAGGTGAGTAAAGTACAATACGATATTTTGAAGAGAGACCAGTCACTTGACTTTTTTTATGATATATTATTATAATTATTTTATTTTATTATTAGTTGTCATCAATCTCTTATGGTGTCTAATTTATAACTTCAAATTATCAGGAGTATGTATGCACAGGAAAAAAAATAGTATATATAGGGTTTAGCTCCTTGGTTAAAGATTTATTATCATCTAAAAAAGATTTGACTGAGTACAATTTAGCACTCAATTATATAAATTACACAGATTTCTCTACAGATTATGAAAACAATACCCGTCTTTGCTTTGGTTGAACTGAAATGGAAGGCAGATCAAACTTTCAGGAAGATACTATAGGTCTAGTGAGGTTTTTTGTTTGTTTGTTTTTCATAGCTATGATGAAAATTACCACTATACATAGGTTATTTCTCAATATGTAAATCATTAAAAGGTCTGTCAGGTGATGCCATCCCTCATGCTTGAGAAAATATCCAAGTCCTCTTTCTTGATTTCTGCATGTGACCATACCACAATAGAATACAGCAAATAAAAAGAGAACAAAACCATCAAAGAAGTTGAGCTAAATTCACCTCCATTAGTTGAAAAATCACTTGAAGCAGATATTTGTCACATATGATTCTAGCCACACCAATTCCAATACAAAAGTAACATCAAAATACGAACAGGGTAAGAACTAAAACATTAGATACAAAAAGACATTTCATGCACATTCAATTTTCAGTCATCAAATAAACTTAAGAATGAGGTAGAGTGTCATTCAATGCCCTCTTAAGTAGGTAAGAGTTAATATCAGTGCAAATTTTATTCCTTCTTATTTGCTACCTGTGTAGCTGCATTCTTGGTACTGATTTGTTTCTTCTTTTGAGGTCAGTCAGTATGATTTAAAGTATGGCTCTTCCCTTACTGCTTGCAGTAATTAGTCAGCTTTTCTTAAGAAAGTGGCTTGCCAAGGAGCATTTTAATTGGGTACTCATTTCTCTAACTAAAAGTCAAGGTTAGTGGCCCTAAAATTTGGTGCCTGAATCATCCAAATGACCCAATATCATTGGATATATTGATCGGTCCAAAATATCTAGATTTTTTTAATAGCTGTTGAATAAATTTAGTTCTATATAATAAAAAGTATTGTCTATAATATTATCTTAGAGTCATTAAAGTCTACATCCAGTGTCTACACAAACCTCCCAGTAATTATAAAAACTGACACATTGATCCTAGACGTAACTTTTGTTAAATTGGGTATAGTTACCTGCTCTGCCTGCATACTTTTCTTTCTTTTAAACGCTGAGGTTGTTTCACCAAAAGCTCACAAAAGTGAATGGGCCATTATATGAATGAGTATAATTTATTAACAGTAGTGGCAACAACTTCAAAGCATTTATTCATGTATATTGTACACTTGGGATATGTGATGTGCAATAATTACAATTGCAAAATTGTAGCAATGTATTACCTAAGAAAATATACCTTGTGCACTGTTAGTTAATAAAACACAAATTTTTATTTGCCTACAATTAGTTGTACTCCAACATGGCACTTAGCACAACATGATTCCTTCTTTGAGGGCTTTCTGCGTTTACTTTTTCAGAAGAGGCTGCAACTTGAGGCATTAGAGAATATTGGAGAGGACACATTGACTTTGGTAGTAAATAGAACTTGGTTTCAATTATGTCTATGACCCTCTGTGACTTTGACATTGAGGAAGTTTGTCAATACTACTGAGCCCTTTTCCTGATCTGTAAAATGGTAATATGAAATCCTACCACATAGTCTGTTAGGAGAAAGCAGACCATATGTACATTATGACAGAAACAGATCATGGCCTCCAGTGAAACAGTCAATATAGGCTGGTCTTTGGTATTTTTTTGCAGTACTAACAAACAGTACACAGAAGTGCAAGCACGCACGCACACACACACACACACAATCATTTTCCAAAAGGTCTGTCTGACAACACCGCTGAACTCTCCTAGACACACAGCAGCACTCTGTTGATTTTGCTTGTAATGTACTGAGTAGTGCAGACAACTGTGTTTAATAAATATTTGGAAAGATTTACTTGCAGACCTAAATATAAATCTCCCTTTTTGAAATCAAAGGGGATTCTTCAGCTGAGCAAAAATACATATATTTTTTAAACTTAGAGGTTATCTTCTACAATCTTCATATTTCTATGCTTACATTTCATGTAAACAGTAGATTCCATAGTATGTAGTAATATATTATTTTAACATAGCCTTCTCATGGCTAACTAAACCTTGCAGATCCACTATTTTGTATAGGATACAAAGTAGATGTACAAACATACATACACATATATTCTCATGAATCAAATTTCCAATGGTTTTATAATTAAATTATAGTAGAGATTTCTGCCCCATTTTTCTCCTTTCCTACCTGTATTATATACCAAAACAAACAAACAAACAAAAAAAGAATTTGCATTAGAAGGTCAATTTCATTCTTTTAAGTTTATTAAAATTAACATTTGTATTTTGTTAGCTTTTTTTTATTATTAGACAAATCCTCCCACATCAGAACGTGGAAGAGGGGGCTCCACCCATAATGCATTGGTAAAGCAGGACACCATTGACCAGGGGGGAGGGGGTTGTTTATTAAAAATTTGGTCTATCTCCCGCCGTTCCCTAGCTTGTCGTGCATTTTTTCCAAAAATCGGGACTTTTTTAAAACGCCGCGGGACGCGGGACAAATTGTTAAAAATCGGGACTGTCCCGCCAAAAGCAGGATGTCTGGTCACCCTAGAATAGATCACTTCACAGAATGAATTCAACCTGAGCACAAAGCTAATTTTTATACAGCCAGCTCCTTTGAAAGTCAAATAGGACTATAGAATGAGATAAGGCACATTAGTTCTTTATCACTCATGTAACAAATCTCTTAATAATACAGAATGGCACGTTAGTTATTTCTAGTGACAATATTAGTATGGCACTGAGAAAAGAAAAGCATTATATATTCATTCTCCTGATAGGTATTACAATAAGATCAGGGACAGACAAAACATTAATCAGTTATACTTGGCCGAAAGGGAAAAAGGAATTGTGAAAAGAGTCTTGGAAACAGGAACAGCAACAACAACAACAATAAAATCCACTGTACGGAAACAAGTTCAATTCCTGTCTACTTCTGAAGAATTTTAGCAAGCTCTTACCGGAATCTATATAAAGATTTATTTTATTGATTTTTGACAGGGAGAAACAGAGACAGAGAGAGACAGAGAGAAGGGGGAGGGCCCAGAACAGTCTCCATAGTTGACAGCATTCATTTTTCTATATAGTCTCACTCCACAGGTGGGCGCGGGGCTGCGCAGGGCAGGAACTGGGCCAGGAGCCTCCCACATAGGTCCTGGCAAGAACTGAACTGGGGGCACACCCCAGCTCAGCATGTGGGTCTCCATGGGCCGGGGCCGGGATTCGATCCTCGGTCTCCGGGGCTTCAAAGCAAGCACTTAACCCGCTGAGCCATCCCAGCTTTCCCCAGAATCTATTTAAATTCTTCTTCCTTGCTCTTAAAGAGTTGTCTATGGAATGCCACCCATTGAAAAGTGCCTCTGCTAGTTACCCTACTTTAACCAGCCCTGCAGTACAACCACAGGGCACAGGTTCTCTCACTTCCTGGACTATCTGTTGTATCAACAATCCCAGAATTAAAGCAAAGGAAATGGCCTGTAGTGGGAAAGGAAGTGTTTCTAAGGGTGGAACAAAAGCCTAGAGGACTTAATAATCATCATTTCAGGACAGTCATTATGTAATCTTCTAATAACACCGGGAGAAAATACTATAGTGAATTAGATTAATTTTAATGGTGGCTAGGTTTTTATTCTTTAGTGATAGTGCAACTAAGAATGCAAGATTAGAGCTATAGGCTTATGTTTATTTTTAAGTTTAATAAGATAGGCTCATGGCTTGCTTGTAATGGCATTGGGGTTTCTCAAAGCATTATATTACCTATTCCAATAGAAAGTCTTTGTGAACTTTCTGAATGGTGTTTAGAACCAATAGCATTTACCATACGCTCCTATATTTTTATAGTAATTTTTATCTTTCATCCTTTTTCGCTGGCCTTTGTAAATTAGGAGATGGTAGGAGAATGACATGATTATCAGAAAATAATTCTGTGACTATAGCCCAGGACTCAGAGAAATAAATGTTCAAAACTAAACTCCATATGGGGAAAAAAATGAATTAATAACATCGCCAAAAGAAGAAAATAACCATAAGAAAGAAAGACTTATGACACATTTCAGCTTTGAAAAAGCAAGGCCTCTGTTTTGGTCAGAGACGGAAACAAAGGAGAATGGGGGGATTTTAGTCAAAACTTGCATTTGTCTGGGCTCCATCTCCTATTGCGATTGTCTACTAAGAAGAAGGGTTGCTTTGTGATAGCAAATGGCTTCAAATTTCCCAATCCGCAGATCCCTGCCCTGAGTGGCAGTAGTAGTACGGTGGTGGTATTTCCTTCTCTTTTGGTGCAGACAGTGCTGGGTTTAGGGACACTGACATGAAGGAGTACAGGAACTGGAAGTTATTAAAGTTATGTCCCAAGACCGATGGCATCAAACGCTCCAAGAAACCTGTCAGAAATGCTACTGAATCAGACCCTCTGGGGTAGAGCCCAGCAGTCATGTTTAGCAAACCCTGCAGAGGATGCTGACGCCTGCCAGAGTGTGAGAAGCACACATCTAAGCCTCTCTAAGACATTCAAGACACGGACCAGGAAAAGTGGTCAAATCACCAGCTCATGGCTGTGTCAGCTAGACTTTTTAGTTCTCTTGTCTAAATGCACCCTGAGGACTGACTCTTGGTATTCTGGAGAGATGTCTGAGTTTATCAAAGGAAACAAATATTTTACAAGTTTGATAATTCAGTAATTATAAATCACAATTTGATGTGAAATACATACTATTGGTAGATGGATATCACATGTAAAAACACACTTAGTGACTTATTTTTTTCTCAAAATGCTTATAAATTAAAATTATTTTATATTGAAGCATGATATAAAACTATGTAATTGAGTTAGAATTAGTTTTAAAATATCTATCTGGACTCATAACTATGAGGTCTTGTGACATGTCATTAAAATAGCATATACAGTGATCCCTCGTTTTTCGCGGTTAATGGGGACCAGAACCTTCCACGAAAGCTGAAAAACCGCGAAGTAGGATTTGCCCCTAGGAATTTTCTCATGGGTCGATGTCGCACCGGAAACCCATCCCGCGCCTTTATGAGAGCCCGTGGGAGGGACTCTGAGTCAGCTCATCTCTCTGTTTGACATGCAGGGATCCTTCTCTCTCGCGCATCCACATGAAACAACGCTCCTTTCCGCCATGTGGCTGCCGACAGGGTTGTATTTTTTCATTTTTATTTTTTGATGAATATTTTGGGGAAACCCGCGAAGCACTGAAGCCGCAAAACATGAAGCGCGAAGTGGCGAGGGAACACTGTACAGGGAAAGCTGGGATGGCCCAGCAGGTTAAGTGATCGCTTTGAAGCCCCGAGGACCGAGGATCGAATCTCGGCTCCGGCCCAGATGGACCCACATGCTGAACTGGGGTGTGCTTCCCAAATGTGGTGAGGCCCCCAGTTCAGTTCAAAAATAAAAATAAATAAATAAATAAAAATAGCATATACATGGGGATGCCGGGATAGCTCAACATGTTGAACGCTTGACTTGCAACTCTGACATTTGGGAAGATAATACTGGCTCTGGCCTGTGCAAACCTACTATATGCTAAGCTGCGGTGCAGCTGGTAAATGCTGAGATGGTGGTAAAGGTTCTTTCCTCCCAAGCAGGAAGCCCCCAGTTTGGTTCCTGCCCTGTGCAACTCCATATCCAACTGTGTGGAATAAAACTATGTCACGACTAATGATATACAGCAGGGGTGGCCAACTTTTCTGTATATAAGATCTACTTTTTATCTTAAAAGTGTGTTGTGATCCACTTGTCATAGGCGTCGTCTAAGGGGGAAGAAGGGGTGTGAAATGCATACTATGTTTATACACTGTGTTTTAGGATAAGGTGCATTCCAGCGAGGTATGGGTAGATAAGTAAAATATATGTTCAAAACTATTTTTTATTTTTTAAATCACTTATTAAGTTTTCGAGATATAGGCTCATGAAGGAAATAAATTTCCAGACCCAACTTTTGATAGCAGCATTCGTATATGCGGTACCTAAAAAATTCGATTCTCCGACACTTTTTCAAGATAGATTTTTACTAACTTAAACTGCAATTTAATTTTTTTATCAACTGCAATGTATAAGTTGTACTATTTGTTCGTAAATATGAAAAAGTTGTTATAAAAATGCACAGTATGGCTGATAATTTGATTTCAATACTTCACTCCCGCATTATTTGGGGGGCCAGGAAAATTTATCATGAAAAAATAATATGACCTACTTTTTGCTAATCTATCAATAGCTCGCTGAGTACACCTCGTACTGAAATATAGATATACAGCTGATCTACCTACGTAAAAAACAACAACAATAATTATTTAAAGGGCCAAAAACTCACGTCCAGGGGAATTAAAAGAACATGGATAATTATTAACAATATTTATTAATTCAAAGTAGCTACAGATAAAGACAGATTTAGAATTTACTTCGTTGCCTTAACATTAATGGGAAGACTGAGTTTGCATGTCTCTAACCAAGGAATCATAATTAGGTGTATATCCTGACAAAGATAATAATAATGAGTCTTCAGTATGGGAATCAGTCAGGACAGAACATTGTTTAGTCTTTGTTAGCTTCACGTATGAAAATGC